>JAYMTB010001211.1:0-11415 GCA_036897585.1 Francoa sonchifolia
ATACAATGCAGATGAAGGAAAACTGGTTTACTCATGTAGGCTTGACGAACTTCTTTGAGAAACTCAATTTCTTCGAGAAGTGATGTCCACGAATTTTGTAAATTCAATTTTTATGTATAGTATCTATGTGAACTTTGACTTATTTTGGTTCCATGTTTGAATGAGAAAAAGGTTGATGATCATTCCTTGTTGCATGGCCGATATTGATCAAATTTGTGAAAGGAACCAGTTATTTTTGGTTTTTTCTATTTTAATAGAGGTGATACGACAAACACAATATTTGTTACACATTATATTATAGTGGAGTGCAACGAATTAAAGTCCGTATATTGGGAATTACACCCCTTCACACTCGCTGGATTTACAATGACCCCCGTGATATGTTTTACACTTATCGCCCTTTAGTTTCCATTGTGTTCGAAATTTTACTTTCAGAACATTTCCGTTAAAAAATAAGTTACTTGGATAATATATGTTAAAATTTGCAATAATTACTATTACAAAATGAAAAATTGATTATATAAAAAAATATCACCAAACTTTTATTAAAATCGAGCTAATTATGCAGAACAAAATATAATTAACAAAAAAAATTATAAATTAACTAAAACAAATTATATTTAAATTAGTATTTTACTTTTTTTAAAAAAATAAAAAATAATCTCATCGGTAAAACGCACCGTATAATAGACCTTTAGCAACTCTCTATTCCATTTCTCAGTTTCTCCTTCCTCCTTCCTCAAGCAAAGCAATAAACCGAAAAAGTTTGAAACCCTAACTCAGTGAGTCACCATTATCACGATCGCCATGGAAGGTCAAGAAGGAACTCAGCAACCTCATCTTCTACTAGCTCACAAGCTCTTCCTTCTCAGGCATTCTGATGTTCAAGATATCGAGAAAGTTCGTCTTAAAGAGGATGTGTTTTCTTCCGTCAAAGCCGATGGTAATTTTCAGTGAATTTACGATTCTTTTTGTTTAATGAGTTTGGAATCGGTGCGGATTTGGAGATTTTGTGCTGTATTTGTTGTGATTTTTGAGTGGTTTTGTAGATATGGCTCCGTTGTATGAAACCCTAGTGGCTGATTCGGTATTGGAGATGGATCAGAGTGTTTTAGACTCGATGCGAGCTAAGATCGAGGATGAGCAAAAGAAGCTTGATGAGAAGTGAGTTGTATTAATTTGTTATAATTTTGTATGCTTGATTTGGTTAGTCACATAATTCGATTTGGTTCAGTAAACAAATTATCTGACTTTTAGTTTCAGTTGCTTTTAAATCCTTCATACCAATGGTGCAGCCATCGTTGTGAACTTTATATATGAATACTAGCAAATGTGAACACTATCTTGTGTTTTTCATAAATTGGGACTTCCAAGACTTGAACTCGATACCTTTTGATACCATGTTGAACTTACTCCTGGACTTAAAAGCTTAAGCTAATAGGTATTGGGCTCGAGTATTAAGACTTGTGAAACTTGTATTTGGATGCTTTTGTATATAGTGAAGAATTAAGCTTCCACTGTAAATAAGAACTTGGATTCGTTTATTGTGATGAAATTTTAGAGACTTGCATTAGTAAGCTGGGTTGCTGAAATGCGGCTACCATAAAGTGCACATTTTCTTTGGCTTCCTCTTTCTTTTCTTATTGCCTCAAACCTGCCAAAATTTTCCCTTGGTTTGATTGGTTTTACGACGTTTCTTGATACTTCCTAGTGGTTTACTGAACTTATAAGTCAAAAAATTCTAAATGCCATATGGCCTCACTATGTAGTAGTGTTAAACAAACTTAACCATCTCTCTCTTTCAAGTGGTACATGCTATTAAGTTTAATTCGACAATATAATTTACCTTGACGTTATTTTTGGTTGTGTTTCTTTAGGATTGCTGATGCTGAGGAAAATTTAGGTGAAAGTGAAGTTCGGGAAGCTCATTTAGCTAAATCCTTACTTTACATTAGGATTGGTGACAAGGTAAACCAGTATTATGAATTGTTGGCCTGCAGCTGTGTGCTCTTCATCTATATATCATTTTCCTAGGTGGCTATTGTAGATTTAACTTACTACCCCGTCAACACAGGAGAAAGCATTGGAACAACTCAGGGTAACAGAAAGCAAAACAGTTGCAGTCGGGCAAAAGATGGATCTAGTGTTTTACACCCTGCAGCTTGGTTTTTTCTATATGGACTTTGATCTCATTTCCAAGAGCATCGAGAAAGCGAAAAAGTAAGGAATGGTGTAAACTATTGAGTAGCACCCCATGAATTTCTCTTTCCAAATCATCGTAGTTGTTGAGTCTGTGATTCTAACTGTTTTGCTTAATGATGCTAGCTTGTTTGAAGAGGGAGGTGATTGGGAGAGGAAGAACCGTTTGAAAGTGTATGAAGGCTTGTATTGCATGTCCACTCGAAATTTCAAGAAGGCAACTGAATTATTTTTGGATTCAATTTCAACCTTCACAACCTATGAACTTTTTCCTTATGACACCTTTATATTTTACACTGTCCTTACAAGTATTATATCCTTGGATAGAGTTTCACTGAAGCAAAAGGTATGCTAGCTTTCGCTTGCCTGGTTAGACATTAACTTCTATCTTGTTTCACTTGAAAAGCTCTGTGAATGTTACTAATTAAATAATGTGTGGCAGGTAGTTGATGCTCCCGAGATCTTGACTGTGATTGGAAAAATTCCGCATCTTTCGGACTTTTTGAACTCTCTATATGATTGCCAATACAAATCGTTTTTCTCTGCATTTGGTGTGTCAATGCTGTTTGCCAGTTACTTAATATATTTGAATTGAAATGTTAGTAGTATCACTATTGTCTGTCCATCTTCGTGCGTATTTTCTGGTCAATACTATAGTACTCTTTACTTGGATTTTACAGAGTAAAAACTCACCCTGTTTTAGTTATTTTCTTATGACTGTTTAAGCAATTAATTTATTTTACATAAATACCTTTCGAGTTATGTTTTTAAGGACATTGTTACTAGACTTTGAATCCTAATGTGTTGCCAACTGCAACCTAGATGTTCTATTTTTTGTGTGTAAATTGGGATATCATTGGCGATGAGAGATAAATCTGCTTCTTATTGTATCGGCTGACATTTCTCCATCCTATTCATAGTTTCTTACATTTTGAATTTGATTCCAGCTGGTCTGACTGAACAAATTAAATTGGACCGGTATCTGCATCCACACCTCCGATACTACATGAGGGAGGTCAGAACTGTTGTCTATTCCCAGTTTTTGGAATCGTACAAAAGTGTTACAATTGAAGCAATGGCAAAGGCATTTGGAGTAACTGTGGAGTTCATTGATGTGTAAGTGGCTATTTCGCATGGACACTCTTTCATTAATGTGTTCCTTTGCCTCACAGTTCTTGCATTTGTCTTCAGGGAGCTTTCGCGATTCATTGCAGCAGGAAAGTTACATTGCAAAATCGACAAGGTTGCAGGTGTTCTTGAAACTAACCGTCCCGATGCAAAGAATGCTCTTTACCAAGCAACTATCAAGCAAGGAGATTTCTTACTAAACCGAATCCAGAAGCTCTCTCGCGTGATAGATTTGTGAAGTACGTAACCATTTCGGGAAACTTCTCAAAAGCTTTTCATTTACGAATGAGATACTTATTGACTTTTTACTCATTACTTTTCGAAATTAGAATTCAAGCATACGATGCTGAGGACATATATGTCTCTTGTCTGGCTGTTTCAGCACAAAACATTTTTCCGAAGTTCAATTATTTTAAGTGTCATGAAATTATGCTATCATATTAGTTTTACTCTCGACCTTGACTATAAGAATTCCAGTTTGACTATGGTGATGTAGTCTTTTGAACGAAGAAAATGTATCCAACCCATTAACATTGAACAGTTCAGATTCTTTCCTTACAATCAGATGGAAGCAGGCAGAATGATAGCACAACTCGCATGCCAAGTGCCACTACTGAAAACTAAAGAAGCAAGTTCATTCATGGGCTACCTTATTCGGAGCCCTGTTACACCACACAAGACATCTGACGATAGAAAAGCTATTTTTACATTTAAAAAATTGGGCTATATCGCCTTCCCAAATGCTAATACCCGAAATTTTTTTAACCTTAAAGACAAATCGCAAGGCAATCTGATTGCACTATCACCATGACCCAATTAAGCTTACCTAGCAGCCAGTAACTCTGCCACAATTGCTGAAGGAGCAGCGAAACACTTGACCGCGAAACTTGTCTCACTGCTTTTACTACTGAAAGTGTGTCCAATGGTTAGCTAGCATTACAAAGAGCTTCCTACGATATACACAGGCAGGCACGCGTATAATACCAATCAACATTTCTTATCCTTGATGTGTTCTTCAATTAATTTTAAAATCGAAAATTAGAAGTTATTTTTGACAAAAAAAAATTCAAATACGATTAATGATATTATGAAAAATAATGTTAAATTTATATAAAATGAAAACCAAAACATAGAGACAAACCAAAAAAAGAAAAAAAAATCACAATTTTTGTAATATGAGCTAATAGCACATTGACATGTGTAATTAATTCTAGTAGGATGTAAAATAGTTCAATTGATAATAGTCTTTTGGTCTTATACTAAAATAAATCTGTTTGCCTAAATGGATTCACCTAGTAAATGAGATAGACGGACCTGATTTTTCGAATATTAACAAAAGCTATAAAAAAACAGTCAATTCGTGAATTTAAGAGCTAAGAATACACACGTGTATATATATATTCAAATAGAAGGGTGACAACTCATAACTAGTGATATTCACCACTCAATCTGAAATATTTTCATCATTAAATATGAGTTTTCACTATTAGCTGTGAACCCCACATGACAAGAGCCAAAATTTCTGTCTGACTGATTCCTTTTTGCAATAAATGCTGTACTATTCACAACTCGATTTATTTGTACTTTGCGCTGTTTCTCACTATCGTAGCATAAATCCAAATTTTGTTTTGTCATATGATTTGGGTTTCTCAAATTTTTATCAAAATTCGGAGTTGTCACATCCTTCGAATCGAAAAGTTGAATTCCTTTTTAAGGTTTTTTGGCATCGTACCATCAAGCATTAACTCACAATTGACCAACATCTGACTGAAAATCGATGAACTCTTTTGATTTCAATCAACTTCAGAACAATTTATCCATTCGATTTAGACCTTTGCATCGATCGTTTCAGTTCTGGGTTCGAACTGCTGATATCTATACTGGCTACAAGGTTAATTTGATTTTCATTTTTTCCCTTTTTTTTTTTTCGGTGAGATGGATTTGTGTTGGTTTTTAGTGATTTGGGTTTTGTTTTGATTGAATTAGGTTTTTCAAGTTAGAGTGAGTTTTGAGAAGGATTTGAAGAAGCAAGAAGCAATGTGGGAAAGGCAGCATGAAATTGCAGCTGGGAAGATTTATGCTATGTGTTCTGATCTTGGTGGGTTTTTTCTTAAGGTAATTGAGAATTTCAGTTTTTAATTTCAAATTGGTCTTTGATTTTGTGATTCTGAAATGTGGAATCTGGAAACGGAATGAGTTAACTGAAATGAGTTTTTGCCTTTGAAGTTTACTGGGTGTTCTTGCATTTTTCCTTTGAATGGGGTGGTGCTTTACTCGTTGTTTTACTACTTTGTTTTTTATTTTAGTATAGTTATTAGTGATATACATAGACATTGATTCACTCTAGAAGCATTAGATTTTAGAGTTAGAATATGAGGTTCTGAGTTCGAAGTTCCAATACCGCTATTTTTTCCCAGATTGTCACTCATTGTGTTCGGTGTGACTTGAGTATGCCAGCATTAAAGTTAGGCTAGATTGGTCCAAGCCAACAAAATATTATGGCTTTCGCTTGAGAGGGAATATAAATATACCTTGTTTTTGCTTTTACGATAGTTGTTAGCAGTATACATAGGCTAATGCATCTCTCTAGAAGCTTGAGATTTTAAAGTCAGAACACGAGGTTCTGAGGTCAAAGTTCTACTACTGCAATTTCTCCTCAATATGCCACTCATTGTGTTTTGTGTGATATAAGTATGCCAGCCTCAAAGTTAATTAGGCTATGCTGGTCCAAGTGAACAAAATATTATGGCTTTTGCTTGAGAGGGAGTATAATATACATAGAAATGGTCTTACTCTAAAATTTTGAGGTTTCATAGCAGGTGATTGCTTGATTATGATGATATCTTTGGGATTAGTGGAATGGTTTAATTGGCTAGACTCGAACTTCTGCAATTTCTCCCCAGGTTGTCACTCATTGTGTTTGGTGGGACCTAAGTATGTCAGCCTCAAAATTATGCTAGGTTGGTCGACAACGAAATATTCTGGCTTTAGTGTGAGAGGAAGTATTAATATACATAGAAGAGCTTGAATTTGTAGAGAAAGTGATATTTTATTATGATGATATGTTTGGGATTAGGAGAATGGTTTAATTGGCTGATTTGTTGTTAACATTTCTTTAGTAAATTGTTACTGATGTTAGAGGAGGGTTTCAATTCAATTAGATTGCTCAAATAATAGGGAAGCCGGACTTGGCTCCAGCTGCATGGGTGAAAAGGCTTGTTACGCTGTGTGATCAAGCTCCTGCAACCCCATTTGGTACCATTCAACTTGTGCTAGAAAAAGAGTTTGGTCAGTGTATCGAAGACATTTTCGAAAGATTTGATGTGGAGCCTCTTGGTTCTGCTTCAATTGCACAGGTACCTCTATCCATGTGAATTCTCTGCTTATTTATTTACTTCATTTTCTTAGCTTTTACTTTATAGAAATGGTTCTCCAGTATATAGGGGATCGTACTAATGGGTGTCGTACTATGGTGCTTATAAGGGAGCATACAGTTATCTAACATATTCTTTTATGCTCAATTCAGGCTCATCGAGCGAGATTTAGAGGTGATAAAACTGATGTTGTTGTCAAGGTCAGGGAACTATCATGATGTTTGCAGCATGACATAGTTTACGAAATTCTAACTTGTGAATGTACAATAGGTGCAACATCCTGGAGTTGAGGATTTGATGATGACAGATATTCGTAACTTGCAAGCTTTTGCTTTATACATGCAAAATACAGCTATTAACTTCGATCTATACTCGTTAACTAAGGAGATGGAGAAACAGGTACATATAATATTTCTAATATCCGATTGTAGATTTCTTTATAATGATTCTCTAATTCAATTTTTGGATTCAAGATCGGGTATGAATTTGACTTTAAGAGGGAGGCTGATGCGATGGAAAGAATTCACCACTTTCTCCACCAAAGTAACAAGAAGAGTCCTGTTATGGTTCCACGAGTAATGCGGGACATGGTTACTAGGTACATCACTCTGCACGGATTTTTATGTCTCAGTAATTTCATTTGATCACGACTCTCTGAGTACTATATTCTTCGTCTTTTTCCAGGAGGGTCTTAGTGATGGAATATATGGACGGAATTCCTATCCTGAACATTGGTGATGAAATGGCAAAACGAGGCATAAATCCTCATGGTAAGATGGCAGCAGCAGCAAAGCAGTAAGCTCATTATCCTAGCATATATATAGTGCCTTTTGACCATATCTTCGCATATAAATAGATTTCTACGATTTTCATGGGTATGCATGGATAAAATACTGTCTTACAATTATCTGCTTTGATCTCTATTTAAATTTGAATCCAGAAAATCTTATCTTTCATGTAAACAATCCAACTTTCTCTGATTGTCAGCTTTTTATCTTGTAAAAATTAATGAATCAGTCACTATTATAATCAACTTTTGAATCATAAAGTACTAATATTTGAAGAAAAGAATAATGCGTTTGTTAAAATTTTGTACATGCAGGAACATACTAACAAATTTGACGCTAGCGTATGGACAAATGATACTGAAGAGTGGTTTCTTCCATGCAGATCCACATCCCGGAAATATCTTGATCGGCAAAGGTTCAGAGGCAAGTGACACCATCATCTCTTCCGTGCCTATTCTTAGACAATTATAGCGATAGTATACATCTTGCATGCTAAATTCCTGCATTTTGTTCCTTTGTCAGGTTTCGTTACTAGATTATGGCCAAGTGAAGGATCACCAGATGAACTAAGGCTCGCATATGCTAATCTCGTTCTTGCTATCGCTGATAGAGATCCAATAAGAGCGTCAGTGAGCTACAGGTAAAAAACGTGGCTTTGCATCAATTGTTTTTTGTGCCGCTTTTTTAATATGTTGACGTTGTAGAATTTGGTGAAGTCTTCGTGAATTTGACATGGTTTCTACACTTATTTAGGGAACTTGGCGTCGATACCTTAAGTATGTGCGAGAATGAACAACAAGAGATGCTTAAGTTAGCAGAGACAATGTTCGATACGAAACTACCCCCTGGCGTACTAATGCTACAACCTTTCGCCGAGGACTCTTCACTGAAAAAAATCACTGTTCAGG
Organism: Francoa sonchifolia; assembly: GCA_036897585.1. NCBI lineage: Eukaryota > Viridiplantae > Streptophyta > Magnoliopsida > Geraniales > Francoaceae > Francoa > Francoa sonchifolia. The sequence continues at coordinate 8,398 of JAYMTB010001211.1, forward strand.
TATGCAACCGATTCAATAGTTGCAGGTGAACTTGTCAAATAGCCATGCTTTTTCTTGTTATTTTGTCGAACTTACTGAAGAACACACTTATACAATACCTTGTCCCACATCAGTTAATTGGAAGATTGATGTGTGGTTTATTAGATCTAGTCTTCCTAATACTGGACAACTCGAGCTTATATATTTTGAGACAGTTCGAGGAGATATTCTTGGGTGGATCAGGTCCAACACGTGGACCTGACAAAGTTACGTGTTGGATCCAGTCCACAGAAGAAAAATTTCCAGTGTAGGGGCCAAGACCCGGTTCCAACATGTTGTTCGGATCACTAGTAATATGTGATACCTTGTCCACAACAGTTAACTGGAAGATTGATATGTTGTTTATTAGAGACTCAGTTTCAACAGGTAGTGCGAATCAGTAGTTTGGACCCGAGTCAACTATTTTGTCAAATTTTGTAATTCCTTGTGTTTTTTCAGGCTTTTCCCGAAGAATTGTTTTCTATAGTTCGCACCGTGCATTTGTTGAGAGGACTAAGTGTTGGTCTTGGAATAAACTACTCGTGCTCAGAACAATGGAGACCTATTGCAGAAGAAGCTCTGCATCTCGCGGGAAGATTGAAAAGGTACAATTTTTTAACGACTTTCCCAAACAAATGAGCACGGATGAACTCGTAAATGTGATTTCTTCCAATTTTTGAAATAAAATTCATTCGTGTTTTCTCATTGTTAGTTGCAATACAAGTCACATTATATTTCTCGTCGGTTTCAAATTGTATTGTTAATATTCTCTCTTCTTATATCAGATAAGGATTTCACAACGCATAGGCATTCTCTTTTAAGAAGATTATTTGCAAAAAGCGAACGAATAAGGATAAGTTTAGCATTGACGGAGGTCATTACAAATTATGTAATTGTTTGTGCATTGAATAATTGGCATTCATTTGATTGTTGCATAGATACAATGTTGTTTTGCCACATTTTTTTGTTGATTTAGTTTTAGTTAATAAAATTTCCAATTAAGTTAAATTGAATTGTTTCTTGGAATGAAGTTAAATTGGTTCATTAGGGTTTCCATTTCAGTATGGGCCGAAGCCTATAGTGAGGCCCAACATGGGCCCATCTCAAAAAGCCCAACCCAACTCTCCCAAGCGTGTCTGATACACTAGAATCTAGATTAGAAATGGAGAGATCCTTTTGCTCATTACCCTTCCCGCCCGATCGATTCCATAATTTCCGCACCAGAATTTTCCACTTTTTTCAAAATCGGATTCATTTCTAGGGTGAGAGACGACCGTACTGGAGTGTGAATCAGTGAGATGTTGGGGAAAGTGAGACCAGCTTCTTCATCGATCGATTGTTTAGAGAGACCGTCTTCCAAGCTTCTCAAAGACGATTCAATGTCCATTTACGGTATTAAATTGCGATATGTGTGTGTATACGTGTGTATGTGTGTGTGTGATATGGACAATTAGGTCTAATTGATTGTTATTATTTGAGAAAATTGTTTAGTTTTAGTTCGATTTGATTTTGTGTTTCAAATTGGGACCAGCTTCTTCATCGCTCGATAGTTTAGAAAGACTGTTTTCCAAGCTTCTTAAAGACAATTCACTTTCCATTTACGGTACTAAATTGCTATCTGTATGGGTATGTGTGTGTCCGTGTGTGTTTGAAATGGACGATTAGGATTAACTGATTGTTTTTGTATGAGAAATTTGTTTAGTTTTAGTTCGATTTGATTATTGAGACCAGCTTCTCCATCAAACAACAGTTTAGAAACACCGTCTTCCAAGCTCCTCAAAGATGATTCGCTTTTCCATTTACGGTGGTAAATTGCAAGCTGTCTGCCTATAAAGATGTGTGTAGGTTTGAAATGGACGATTAGGTTTGATTGATTGTTTTTATATGATTTTTTTTTTTTAGTTTTAGTTCAATTTGCTGTGGTGTTTCAAATTGAGACCAGCTTCTTCGATTGTTTGGAAATACCGTCTTCCAAGCTTCTTAAAGATGATTTTCTTTCCATATATGGACTAAACTGCAAGCTGTATGTGTATGTGTGTGAATTTGAAATGATCGATTAGGTCTAAATAAGCTTTTTTATATGAGAATTTTGTTTTAGTTTTAGTTCGATTTGATGTGGTGTTTCAAATTGATTTGTCAGAAGTTAGGTGTTTGTTTCAAGCATACATTTTGTTCTGTGTGTAGGTGTTTTTAGGATGGAAGCTGTTTGAGAACTTATAATCAGTTAGTTCAAAGTATATAGAGGTCAGAGAAAGGACAAGTAGATCAAATAGATCTTTCAGTTCGATTTGTTGAAATCAGCTGTGTTTTGGTGTTTCAAATTGGATTTGTCTATGCTTTTCAAATTGGTTGTTGTTTCAAATCTTTGCTGGAATCTATCCAATTGTAAGTTAACGCGTTTGGGCTTAATTCTGGTTAGGTACTTCCCGGATTCCAAATTCGAATGCTAGATTTTTGTGTAAATATACTCTGGAATTCAACCCCAAACGGGAATGCTAGATTTTTTCTTGGGCTGTGTAAATATGTAGATCTTTTGCAGGGACTAGATTCATATGGAAACACTTTAACTAGACTGTCACTTTCAATAAACTAAGATGTAAATGGCATGTACAAATTCGGTATATAAAAAATTGTCTTTTCAACTTTTCTTCTTAATTTTGTTTGTGATGACCTGTGGTGACTGATTCTTACATATTTTGCGGAATTGAGTTAATTCATTCTTTCTTTACACACTTGGGTATTCCAGCAAAGATTTTCCAGACATACATTTTGATTGTCAAACATACTGCCTTCCCACTTTGTTGTGCCCAGTTTTCACTAATATAAATGGAATTCCGTGAACACATTTCCCTAGTATTTATAGGGAGATTTACCCCATAATCTCTATAGCATCTTAAGTACTACAATGAGAAGCATAGAAGTCTTTAATTGTATATGACTGACCAATGTGAAGATTTTGTTACCAGTCTTGATTTAGAACCATATAAACGAATGATTGAA
>JAYMTB010001212.1:0-11415 GCA_036897585.1 Francoa sonchifolia
CGTGTAGATCATATAACGGACTTCCACAATCCCATAACTCGTGTCCATCTTCTTCTTTCTTTTCTTCGATATTTTTCTTCATTGGAGCCAAATTCAGGAGAATTTTGTATGAAGAATTTTTTATTTTTTTTTTCGTATTTTAAGGGCAAAAAAATTAAATAAATGTAGCTACGTTTGGTGAAAGAAAATGGCAGATTGAGTGTTCATTTAAAATTAATTATTATATTGATTTAATTATTTAATTTAATATTGTTGGTTGGCAAACTAATATTATTAAATAATTTAAATATATAAAAGAATGTCATTTTTAAATATTTGACTTAAAGATTATGAAATTTAAATTTGGATTTTGATGTATGAAATTTTTAAATAACAATATTTTAATGTAAGACCTTTTCAAGCTATTTTTTTTCCTAAATTATCTTAGTTATATAACTTATTCCAGTAGTTGTAACTTGTAGTAGTGGAAATTTTTACACTTTGAGTTTATGTTATATTCAAATTAGTTCAGTAAAAAAATATTTTAAAAAAATTGAATCAAAATTTAAAATAAAATAATTAACTAAAAAATTTAAATATATTTGAGAGTATTTTGAGTTACGACAGAAATGAGGAGTGAGTAGTGGAAGAATTTGAAACACGTAATAATAATATTAAACAATAAATACTTTTTCCTTTTTATCTTGTTTTTACATGCAAAGATTTAAAGAATAAAAAAGGCAAAAAGTAAAAGTTTTTATTTTTGGAAATGTCACAAAATTCCTACACAATTTGATTCTATTATTAGTTACCTTTTCATAAAACCAAAAAGTGATTCCACCACCACCACTATCACTTTCTTTTTAACCCCTTGTTTTTTGACTCTTCACTTTTCAAAAATTATGACCTTAATTATGAGAATGTATAATAACCAAACTTAAATCATCAATAATTTTTAATTAATTTTATAACAACATCTTAAAAGTGCTAAATCATTATTAAAAGTAATTTGAGAAAATATTATTGAATTCCATCATAACGGTTTTATACCAAATTGGTTACAAGTCAATTTAACTTAAATGGAATGACCCACATATTTTAAATAAATTAAATTTAGTGGTATTTAATTTGTGATAATTTTTTAAATATTGTATTTTGCACCTGTGTGCGCTGTGCTACTATTGAAAATGTGGAAGAGTGTTATTAAGTCTTGAGCCACGTGATATTTATGGGAAGCGTGTTGTCACTTGAGTCAAGTGATCAATGGCCACCGTGTTGTCAATCTCGAGCCACGCATTATGACATCTTGGATATTGTATATGGTCAAATCATTATTTTTCATAATCCTCAAATATCTATTTGTCAAAGTGAACTTGATTTCTTTTAGTCGTTAATGGGTAGTATAATTTATAATTATGTTTTCGGGCCTTTTTGAATTTTCGGATCTCGTTCATAACTTAAAATTATTATTTAAGTTTTTTTAATTTTATCGATAATTTTTTAATTATAATTAAATGTAAAATTTGGAATTTTGTTCAGTCCCTAATTTTTTTAGAATTATTTTTTGCACCCAATATATATTTATATTTTAAAAATAGTTAAACTTGGATAAACCAATTTAATTACGCTTTTTTAACTGTCTTATAAATTATGATTGCTTGCTTGTATCCTATGAAAATGACAGCATAATTAATTAAAATTAGACCCTTCAAAACATGACAAGTGTTATATTTTAATTATTATATAGTGGACGATGATTACATGTTTTTCATGCAACATCTAAAGTTACTTTTATATGCACAAAAAAACAATGATTGATATGATAATTACAAACACAAATTTAATTTATAATTTAAATAAAATTTTGGTCCAACATACATTGTATATAAAATTATAGTACACCAAAAATGTTCTTAATCTTTTGCTTTTGGCATTAGGTAAAGCCAAATGTCATTTGTCAAACATGTCTTAATTATATTTCTTATCTTGTTTCATTGTACACCCTAATTATTCGATAAAATGTCGGTTAGAAAGTTCGTACTTCAAAAATAATTTATAATATCTATATTTAAATTTTAAAATGCTCGGTCAATTGGAATAGATATAAAATTTGAATGCGAGATTAAAAATCATGATTAGATTAGACACAATTTTTCGAATATGTATTAAATAGGAGTGCAAACTGTTATGGTTAAAACTAAAATTTATAGAGTTCAGTTTTAATTTGAAATAGTATAATTTTAAATAATGGTTTTGCTTAAGTTCAATTTTGGATTCTTGGTTCTCGGTTTAAAACTAAATCGATTTTTTTGAGCCAATTCTATGGAGACTGAACAAAAAAATAAGAAATGAACCAAAAATGGATACTGAACTAGGTTCGGTTATGTTGTTTTCTCAGTTAGGTTTTAGGTTTTGGAACGAGAACCAATCTGTCTTCGTTAGGTTTTAGGTTTTGGGAGCATGAAAAGTGGATTTCGGGAGTTTAGACGGCTCGGTTCCGGAACTGAACTGTGTTCAGGGCTTGATTCCCGAACCGAACCTGAACTGTGTGCACCCCTAGTATCAAGTCAAATTCAAACAACAAGAAGCTAAAACTCGATAAAAAAGTACGAGAACTTTTCGATTTATATATATGAAACAAGAACAATGATACAACTTAGTTCGGACAAAATTAAAACACAGCAATTCCTACAAATATTTACACAAAAGCAGTACTAAAGTAACTCTTGACAACATTAGCACACAAAATCTGCAACACTGTCTTATTTTGCGGACTAATGCATCGCGGAGTTTTAAATTGACTAACGGCCGCTCCTAATCCTAAATAATGATATAGAATCTTCTGGAACGTACCTCTCTGAAGAACTCGGAGTTCAAGGGCCCCGATGGCTTTGACCTTACGTGAACTAACATAGCCTGCATCGACAAAAGATCGATCTAAACAGTTGCAGCATTCCTTTATTACCTCCTCGCTTGCTTCGCCGCTTATTTCCCAGAAAATTACGTAGTGGCCTGGATCGGTAGATAGATCGACGTGGCTTGTGAAATCGACTACTTCGAGTTTTTCTTCGGCTAAGTGTTTCCCAGCTTCTTCTACTGCTAACTGTAAGTCTTTCTCAGTGTTCTTGTCGATGTTGATGGTTAGCATAAGATTTCTCCTGCAGACGAATTTTAGTTTCGGGATTGAATTATGGAACCCGGTAACCTTCACTGCGTCTCCTAGCCTATAGCGGTATAAACCTGCATACAAATCGAAATTTCAGGCATAGAAGACGTAGTTGTAATCGATATCGTGTGTATACATAGATGTATGGAAATGCTTACTTACTGTCCACATATTTATTAGTTAATGCGCTTAGAATAGAAAAAATTCAACCGAGTAGAACTTAGACAGTAAACAAGAAAGAAACAGTGCCTCCTTTCATTAGATTATTTCTCTATGTGCACATAAAAAAAGGTTATTGTATTAAAAGAATAGGATATTTAAGTCCAAAGCAATAACATATAGGGCGGAGCATATGTTTATTTTTGGGAAATAGAATTGTGTTTCCTATTATTGTCAAATTCATGGCAGACATCAGAAATGCCTATTAGGCCAATAAAGAATGTGGTTGGGCAATCATGCAATAATGTCACCTAATTGAACATGTATTAATGTTATTCAAACACTGACAACTGCAAGTGAGGTCACTGAGTTTGGTCCCATTTACTTCAATCAATTTAAGAATTACATTAAGAATCACTTTCATGATGTGAAGGTTAGACAGGAAAAATGGAGGAATACTTCGACATGATAGAAGGTGTTCCCCCTGACTAATCGCAACATGGGAAATTAAGCATATATACCTTTAAGACAAAAGCTAGCAACAAACCAATTAGTCAGTGCACAGATAGAATTCTCTGACACTGAAGTAGATCATATACCAATCTTATAACCCTAAAACATGCCCTATTCAGTATCCAATTCACATGCTGTGTATATGCATGAAATGATTGTTGCTTATAATTTCTAATGTTATAGGGTAATAAAAGTTGGGTACCTGCGAAATTGGTAATGATGATCTCATACTCTTCACCGGCCTTCACTTCAGTCATACCCACAGTCTTAGGGGGGCAATAAGGCTCAATCACATTTTGCTCCTGGTCCTCAACATTCTCTGTCAGAGGGATGAATTCAAAGTATCCAATGTTTGGAAGCACGGTAAAAGTGGCCAGTTCAGGGGGAAATGTTGGATCAACATTTGCTCCAATCCAACCCTCAGAAGACCCATAATCAGCACTCAAGAGAGGCAAATCCCCTGCATAGTGCCTCAATTTTTTCAAGTATGGCTCCATCGAGCCAGTCATTATCCCATATACGTATTTACAGTTAGGAAAAAGCTCTGGTATCAATCCATACCAATTACTTAGCCTCACGCACTTTTTGTAGATTAGATCAGCCAATTCAGGATTTGGCTTGAGCAGTTTCGACATAGCTGATCTGATGGATGGACATGTAATATGACTGTTGAGGACCCCATCTCGTATATCAGTACATAAATCTTCCCAAACTTGTTCGAATGTACGAAATGAATGAATAATGCTGTGTGCAAATGTTGAAGACACAAGTTGAACTTCATCCCAGAATATTAGACCACAAAGCAAATGGCAATACAAGGATTGGTGAAAGTCAGGACCAAAAATCACTTCGTCAGGGCTGCAACACTGGGACTGGATTGCCTTCATTGTATTCTTAAACTGAGAGCTACGGTATACATTTGTAGTGGCAGTTCCCGCTGCCAGACCCCCACTTGTTTTAAACTGCTTGCTGCTGTAGATAAACTGTAGTGCCTTTCCATTCCCAACAGGGAATTCTCTGCAGATAAAGAATACTTGTAATATCAGCAGAAAGCTATTAAAAACGTTGACAGCCCTAGAAGGATAAAGTTGAAAGATAGGTATGTGTGGCATTTGTGAAAACAATATCTGTTTACAATATTACTTTAATAAAGCATACATGATTCAGTTCATTTCTTCACCAAAACATGAACTGAACTGAAAATTTTAGATATCACAAAATCCCTTATACAGGTATATAAATAGAATAATCTACTGATAACATCAAGTTTCATACTTGTTTCTAAAGGCAAATGAAGTTCGATATATCTGCATGGTGGATTCCACTAATTCTTCATTAAAGGGCACAAACTTAGGCTTCCCCTGAGTAGTCCCAGAACTGCAATGAATCAAAACAAAAACTCTTATAAGTTATAGCATAACTCTTTACTTAGTATAGGAATCACCAAAAACCACAACAAAAGTTACAAATACCTTAGCGAGATGGTTGTGATTGGCTTTCCGGTTAGAATGGGGGAAGAATCACCGTCTGCAATTCTCTGAATATATGGTTCCAATTCCTTGTGAGTAACAAGAGGAACAAAAGTCTTGAAGCTCTCTGGATCAGTTCTTCCATTGAGACCCAGACTCTGCAAATACTCAGAAGAACCATTTTCCTCCAAGATCTTCTCAAGGGTCATTCTCTGAACCCTTCCAGCATCTTTTGCCATCGCTTCAAACTCCTCTATCACTCTTTCCAAGTTGATTTCTTCCATCTTCTCCAACATTCTCGCAAAGAAGCTAGCTGAAACTCACAACAAAGGGATGATATGAATATTGACCAGCATTTTTCAAATTATAATAATTGAGAGAGACCAATTCAACAATGGGCCACCAGGGCGCATAAAACCAAATCGCTAGATTACATTCAAGCAACTATAATAATCTTCACAGCCCACACAGCATATGTCTCATTTGGTCACTACATACTCAAAACCAATAAATACACAAAAATTTACAAATGCACTTTGAATCATATACAGTATACTCCATAACCACCTCCCCAAAATAAACCTTGAAGCAAACGAACTAGTCAAATCTTGCCTTAGTTTCTAAAATTTTGCAGAAAACCAAACGCATGGATGAAGTCAACTAACCCCAAAATCAACTAATATTCATCAAAAACTCATTGCCAAAAACACCTTTCTCCTCCTTTTGACTAAAGTCAACCAAGTACATTTGATCCAAAATTTTCCAGTTAAAGTAATTACACAAATCTTAATTCCAACACAACAAACACCACAAAGTCAAGCTCAAATCAAAACATTCAAAACCCTAACTTAATCACAAACCATAAACAAACCAAAATCGTAACAAAAACACTTAATCAACACCTAAAAACAAAATTAAAACGTCTAAAACACTAACAAACACATAAACCACAAAAACAGTTCAATTAAAACGAAAACAGTGAATCGATACCTGAAAATGAGCTCGGAATGAACGGAAACAAAGAGAAGAGTTATAGGAAATTAGAATGAGAAGTGAGAGAAGCGAGAAGGCAGAATTTATAGGAAAATGGAGAGGATCTGAAGAAGAACAGTGAAAAATCAAGGGAGAGAAGAATCACCGACTACAGTGAGAAATGATGCTTTCTCAGAGCGGGCCATCGCCATTTGGTTTATATGGAAAACGGGCCGCACGAAGTTTAGATTCTTTTTGGAATAATTTAATGAATCCTAATTTTATTTCTTTATTTATTTTTATTTTATTTCCACGTAAATATTTTCGGTTTTATTTTAAAATTTTATAAAAAATTTCATATAATGATTAATATAAATTTTAACTGAATTAAAGTTTGAATAATAAAAATAAAATATGAATAAATGTATTTTTTCGATAAAAGTTAAATTAATCACTAACGAAAAATATGATAAATTCGTGAATTTGGCACGTGTTGAAAATAATACTATTGAAAGACTTTTGTAAAAAGTAATTATAGGAGTGTAAAGTGCAATTAATTATTTCGTTTAGATAGTAAATATAATTTTGGATTAATTACATTTTGCATCCTGTAATTAATTAAGATTACAGAAACTTTCAAATAATAATTTTTCTCACACGTAATTTGCATGTGATTTCTAATTCCTTTTAAATAGATAATTTCGCCATTTTTATGATTAGTGAAAATTCAGATATACCTAAACTAATTGCGTTTGATGGAAATATAACAAAACCATCAAAACTTGATTCTAAAACATGATATGATGCCAAAATTAATTATAAATTAGGTAAGAATATATACCATTATTTGATCATATCAAAAAATCGAAAATTGTATGCTTAGTTCCTTGATATTTAAAAAAAAAATATATATTATTATGTCGTTGAAATTATTATTTTTTTAATTATAAAGTATATATATATATATGGACATAATATTCTACAATCTTCAACAAAATTTTCAAAGTATTATTTTATTATATAGTTTTTAATGGAGAAAGAAATCACATGGCCTTTATTTATGTCACATAAAGTTTAATTACTTCAATATTTCAACTTAAAAAGACTATTTATTTTGAAAGTAAGCATTCACTTTTTCAATCATTTGTATGGCAATTAGTTTAATTTAAAATAACAAAATTAATAAAATTGATAAAAACTCTATTTTTTAAACTGTATATCATATGAACTATAATAAGTATAATAACTATGACGGTTAGTATTGTTTATATTCAACTTTGAAATATTAAACTCTGCTCCTTTTATTAATTAAATGTTAAATTTAGTTTGAGTTAACCACGTGAATTACTCATAAGAATTCAGACTTAAACACTCATAATTTCTTTTGTATTAGGTTTCTAACTAATTTTAGTTACGGTAACGATTTCACTAATATTATAAATAAGACAAAAAAATTTAAGATATTTTTTACATCGAAACTCTTACACTCATATTTCTAAACTTTAAATTCAGTAGCACTAAATTATGATTTATTTTGTATAATTATAGTTTAAATTACATTACTAAAATCTAATGGAAATTAGGCAAAAATAACCATTTGTCTTTTTAAAAAAATAAATAATTTATACTTTATTTTCAAAAGGTGACCTCAAATTCAAATTTTAATATTAGGTCTTCTCTAATTACTTTATAATTTTCCAAACTAAACAATTTAAAATAATAGTGTGAATCTCGTGTTAATATATTATTCGATTGTTATTGTTGCATGTTAATAGTCTTTGTGCCCCTATTAAAAAATTCGGGCTGTGACAAAATAAATTTAATTAACTTTTCATAAATGAAAGTGAATGGTTGTGACAGTATTCAATATTATTTTTCATAGACTTATCAACTTAAACTTTAGTCAATTTTGTACTTTTTATTTATTTCTCAAAATTTGTAATGTTTAACCGTTGGTTTGAAGGGTTTTATTAATTTTAAAAATATTTTATTGTACAATATTAAATTTTATTTTTAGTCTCGGATAACAACGAGTGGTCCCGATAATTTATTTTGGACGGTTTCATTAATTTTAAAAATGTTTTATTGTACAATATTAAATTTTATTCTTAGTCACAAATCATGAATGGTCACGATAATTTATTTTAGTAGGCAACAAACACATTTGTACTTTGTAAATATATTTACCTTAATGCAATATTGGACAAAATATTTACTAGAATAGTTTATAAAAATCGTCAAATGATTCAATGATTTTGTTATTGTCAAACTATATTGTAAAAGTAAATTTATAATAATTTTAATACTGCTGTATTTTGGTATATTTAGTTTGCAACGTATTTTTAGCAGATATTTTGTAAATTTCGCATTTTGTTTTTGGGATAGTTGAACTAAAGTCATGCCCAATTATAGTAAGCGAGCCTTACGGATCTCATCAGTGATATATAAGTTCAATTATATTTGCCATGTAATAGTACTCATATAAACCGAACTAGAACCAACAATTTTAATTAAGTATTTACTCAGGTCAACAATAAATTTGAACGGTCACGATGAGAACCAATATTTTAGTTTTAACTAAACCAAATTCGAATCAAAATAAAATCAACCAATTCAATTTAATTAAGTTCCAATGTTTCCTCGGCTCAATTTCATAACCCACGACTTTTGAAACTGATTTCTCGAGTTTATATATCTAAATATTAGTAAATTTTTATACCTAACAAACTGAAATATCAAATCGGCCGGTGGTAACCGATAAGCAATAAATGGAATAGTGGGCGGACCACAAGGGATAGCTATACATCTAGCCAAACAACCGCAAACAAATACAAAACGTGAAGAAATAGTGAAATTGTGATGTTTGGTTATGAAGAAATGTCTATCCTTGAAAGGGATCATTTATGCACATGAGAAACGTTTGGTTATTTATTTTGTATGTTTCTTTCCCTCGTCTACTTATATCCCTCCTCAATGCAACGGATTCTTCCTTCCACCCGGTGAAAACTATGCATTATGAGTGAACCCTTATTTAGTGGTGAATCTTTCATCTCTAATGGTGATAATATTCTTATAGGTGGTTACGCTCACCACAAAGTGTGAAAGTATTCATCACTTGTAACGGGTCCCACATTGTGTAAGAGAGAATCTTCCCTCATCGAGACCCCAAAAATAACGGTTACTGTCATTTTCAGCGGGCCCTCATTTAGTGGTGATAATATCCTCATAAGTGGTTATAATCACCACAGAGTGAAAATCTTGACCCCTAGTTGTGGATTATTCATACTTATAGTGGGCCCCACATGGTGGAAGAAAGAATCTCCCTTGCGTGCCGATTTAGTTGTCTGATTTTTTTTTTAGTAAATATACCAAACTATATTTTATTGACTATTAATGGATTTTGTTTGATTTTTAAAAAAAAATGACACTATTGATTTTGAAATTGTATCGGGAATTAAGATTCAGAATTGTAATAAATTAGAATTGAGATTCATAATGTAATTTGAGTTATATGACAATTACTAGATTTTGTTTGGTTTTATCGAAAAATAATTGTTGGATGAAAGAAATTGAGTCAGAAATTAAGATGAAGAAGAGTAACAGTTAGAATTATATTAAAATTAAAATTCAAAATATAATTTTGAAGAATTTTAAGTTATATTGTGCAATAATACAAAAAAATTAATCAAAATGATCAAATGTTTCAAAATTTTACTCAAAACTATATCGCTTGATGAAACTGTGTTTCTAAGACTCGTTTAGTGTTGTCATAATAACATATTTTATTTGTTTAATTCATTTTTTCGTAAATCTAGCAAGATTGCATTTTCAAAATATTTTTTTCAAACAATAATTGAAAACGTGTTTTAAAAATGCAATTTCATCCGAATGCCATAGTTTAGATCAATTTTAGTGTACTATGGCCGAAACAAAAATTCTAATTTTGAACTATATGTTCCTGACTTTTCTAGATAGTGATTAGTTTTATCCAGAAATGACACTTTGAGGATTGAAATTGAGTAAGATGTTATGGGTAAGTTGGTAACAATCTGCATCCAAACGTGTTATTATCTAATTACCTTACTCCAATTTTAGATGATTAAACTTTAATCTAACATTTATTACAAAATATCTTCAGACAGTTATAACTGATTTTGTTATAACTAATTTAACAAATTAAACAAAGTGAGACATTTTCACTCTAAACAAACTTTCTTTAACTTGAGTTTGGGACAACGATTGCTAGAAATACTTTTATTTATTTTCTTATTTCAAGTAATCAATCAAGCAAGATTCCATCCTTGGATGATTTTCTGATTCATCATCAAGAATTAAGATTCAGAATTATGACCGATTAAAAGTACACTAGAAATTGAACTTCAGATTTTACCAATTATGATATTTGTAGTTGATTTCAATGAAAAAAACATTATAATTCTTATGCTTAAATGTATTTTGGGTACTTGAACTATTTGCCGATTTTCAAGTTAGTTCATAATTTTTTTTTTGTGACACTTTAGTACCTAAACTTACAAAAATTGACAATATTAGTTTTTCCGTCCATCCAGTTAAGTGTTTCTGTTAGTGGTCAGCTCCGAACCACCATATCTCGACTCATGTCAGTATCATCCTAACCAAATTTATATGGGTATGGAACCGGGTCGGACGGGTCAAGATTAGGTAGACCAAATTTATGTGGATATGAAACTAGGTCGAGCGGGTCAAAATTGGGTGGATAATCAAAGGTTTTTGCTGCACTTCTTCGTTCTTCAATTTTCGTCCTTCGATTCTTCGTTCTTCATTCATCTTGTTTTTCAATTTCGAAAATCAATCTTGTTCTTGTTTGTGGTGATTTGGTGATCTTGTTCTTCAATTTCGAAAACGATTCATTCTTCGTTTCAGTCAATTCTCTTTCAAACTTCTTTTAAAATCGAAAAACTTTCGATGCCAAAGGTAGAGATGTCATCTTCAAGTGTTTATAACGTAAGTGGAAGAAAGAAAAATTGTTCTTCAGAGAGAAATGAAAGAATTCGTTACTACTATTGTGACATGTAGGCGAAGCTGAGGACTTCCTGGACTTCATTGAACCAGGGAGAAGATTTTGGAGTTGTTGACGGTTTGTTCATGATGGACAATGTGACTTCTTCTTTTGGTATG
>JAYMTB010001213.1:0-11409 GCA_036897585.1 Francoa sonchifolia
AATCGATGTTACAAGACTTAACATCTACCAAGAAAACTCAATGAACAAGCTCTCTCAAACATGGATACAAGATGCCCCAATTTGAATTCTTATTGTGCTATTTATAGATCATAGCAACCATCAATCATCTAACCGGAAAATAACATAAACTAAAAATAAAAGAAAACTGATTTTTTACTCGACGTTGCGGCGCTGCCTTTAAGCCACTTTCAGGGCTAAGGGCTGAGGCGTGACGCCCCGAAGGTAGGAGGGTCGCCATGTTGCCCCAGACCCATGGTTTTTCGACAAAACCTTCGGAGATGTATGGTGATATGATCCTAATGTCTCTAAATGCTCACCAAAAAGCATGCATTGAACTAAGCCACTTGTGTGCCATGTAGTCTCCAACAACATTGACGCCCTGGAACTTGGGGTAGACACGTGGCACGCAGGGAACAACCCAAAATGATGATTACTCCAAATATCTACTATAAATAGCACATCAAATATCGATTTGAAGGTAATGAAACTTTATTGAGAACCTAGTAATACTGAGAGAGAAAACATTTCACATCTTTTCCATTCACAACTAGATTTGAGAGACATTTGGGATCAGTTCGGCATACATTTCCGAAAGAGCTGTTACTTACGGTATTTCTTGAAACTTTCACAGGTCCTTTCCTCTCACCCCAAATATTCATATTTCTACTTTGACCCCAAAGAAATCAGTACGTCTTCTTTGGTCTCATACGACCCGCACCCGCAAAAATCTACTGATTACAAACAAAATCATTTTGAGTTTTTCAAAACTTTGAACTTATCATATGCTTATGAATACGATTAAACAAGTAAAATTTAAGTATAATCAATTCAAATTGTCGTTGATATTTTTAATTCAGGTTTGGCTCAAGATATAGACCATTAATTAATTTATTTTTAAGCGATTGTTGACACTTTAGTCTATTGAGACCATTGTCTTAATCCTTTATTTCTTTCAGACTTAAAAGTACTGTAGACTCAATCATGATTTAAACTGACTAAGCTCTGAAGTCTAATCAACTAACTCATCGCTAAGAGAGGACAACTCAATTTTTTTAATGTTTGTATTTAGTCATTACAGAATTCAATGACACAGTTCAAGTATCTCAGAAAGTAAGAACTAATTTGTGATCGCAACAAGTTCTACAGTATAGTGACCTTGAACCAAGCTAGTACAAACTCCTTTCCAGCAGTCATGAAGTTGCAGCTTAAACCTCATTTTAGCTGCAGGTAAGATAAATGCAACAAAAATTTAACTCTCTGACTGCATATTTTTTAGCTTGTTGCTATAGATCATATTTCACTCTGACTAGAAAGAGGCGCTGCTATAAAATCATACATTTGGCAGCGGGTATGACCGACCGCTGCCAATATATCGAATATGGGGCAACCGGTGTTAATACCTAGTGTGCTGAAGTCTCGTTTTAGTTACATTTATATCAATGTACAACACATGCTTTAACATTTTATCTGTGGTCATAAGAAGTGCTACTGAAACTATGTGCGCATAACTTCCTAGAGAGAGATTAAATTTAAATAAATTAGATGTCTAAAATCATCTATTCAATAAAAAGGTGTGCTTGGTTCGCGAAAGTGAGATCATAAATTTCTTAATAAGTATTCTTGTAATATTGTTGATTCCAAAAACAATATTAATTGTTAACTAAGTTATGTGTATTGATCAATTAATATAATAATGTTTAAAACAAGAATCACGTTTTTTAGTTTTTTTATTACTACCAAATTATCTTTCAGCTCTTTTTCATGAAACACATTTTCAATAAAAGTTTGGCAGCAAAGGCTAATGTTGCCCGTCGAGAAACTGCTGCTCAAAGAAAGGATAAGGCAGTGATTTTTTACACTTTCTTTTTTGTTTTTTTGCTGCTGGAAGGGATATGCTTTTAGTAGTGATGTTTTCTCAAAATATTGTTACCCCTATTTACAAAATATCAATTCTGATCTAAAAGTCAAGTGCCATTGAACGTACAATTTTGAGTTTCTTACAAAGTAAATATTATTAAATTTTTATATATCACACTATCAAATTAGAATCCAAATCTTATGTATCCTCTTTTGTGTCTCATTCTAATTCCCAACTACTTTATTCTTTTTTAAAAAGAATAAAACTTTACTTATCTCATTTTAATGTTTCTTAATTGTCTAGTATCTTTGATTTCTTAAAAACTTCTAATACCAGAACTTTTTTGTTTGTGTTTGTAATTGTCAATCCGCTAATTATATGACTGTGTGTTTCTAGAATGACAATCCATTAGAAATTTCTAAATAATAAACTATACTAGAAAATTAAAAAAATTGTAAATAAATATTAAAATGAGATAAGTAAATTTTTTATTTAAAAATAGAAAAAAAGAAAAAGAATGACTTGAATCAATGGAACATAGAGACAATTTTAATCTCAATTATGACTTAGTCGACTAACTTATCACTAACAACATACTTCTCTTGAATGTTTCGCTTTGATCAGTAAAGAACTGAACTAGTCGACCAAGACATAACTTTGAATATATTTTTAATCTAGGGTATTTTGAGGAAGTGAGAAATACTGAGTGATCTCAACAACTTCTGCGGAATAGTATTCCGAAACATTGATATTATATACATGATTTATATACATTTAGCGTCAAATGATATCTATTTTATTTGTAAGATATATCATAAACATTCTATAAATTTTAAAACTCCGAAAACAAATTTTCTATCTTTTGACCTTAAAAAATATTAATTTAAATGTAAGTTAGTTTTGATGACTAATGAAAATTATGGCCGAAAAAAAGTTTGGTTATGAAATTGTTAAAACAGGTTTTGAAGCAACATTGATTGGCGATATTTTTGACGTTTTGACTTCCGCTCATTATTCTGATTTGAAGATTTTATGAGAATTATAAGAAGAATATTTTGTGATATTATTGGACAAATATTCTCACGATTTATCATAACTATGGAAACTAAAATTAAGGGATGATTTGATTTTTGAATGAATATATTTTATTTAAAAATCAAATTATTTGAAAATAATATTTCCCTTAATTTATGGAAAGATTCAAATATTGAACCGAAATATTATTGAAATATTTCATGATTTATTTAAAGGGATTATTCGGTTTATTCATGGGTAACTGAAATCAATTCATCAAGAAGTCATGCTCTTCAAAGAAAATTTTCAGTCCGATTACACGTCCGTTCATGAAGACTTAGCTTATCAACGAATTTATGAAGGAACGGCGTTTTATGATCAAGAACTCTTATTTGTATTGTTTGTTTGTTTGAGTAACAAGTTTTCCTACTTTTTTTAGGGAAGTAGAAGGAACAAGAAGGGACTTATTTCTAGGTTTCACTGAAAGTTTACAATCGTCGGTGACAGAGTTTAAGAGGGTAGTCCAAATCTGTATAAACCCGATTAGTACTTGTAATCTTTATGTTTATTGTAAAACATTGTTGAATCTGGGCGAGGCCCCGCAGATGTAGGTGTGAGCACCGTATGCTAACTAGTGTTCCAGAACAATTTGTTCTAACACTTCACTGACGAGACACTTAAAAAAAATTGTGACATCAAAAAGCCTAATTACTTTTGAGGTGTCAATTTCATACCCAAAGAAACCGAGTAAAACATTCTCACTCTATTTCCCTACTCACACACATTCACGAATATGTCTCATTCAGAAGTTCAAAAATCTTGATTTATACAAGACAAAGAGTGTATATTTCAAATGAACTAGGATCACAATTTATTTATATTTCCGTATTTTTCATTAATTAACATATTTTCATTCTTAATACGTCTTCTGAATTTCAAAATCAAACATTAAAAAATTAATTATGATCTAAGAGTCAAAGTCAAGTATAATTGAATGTACATCTTGAAAAAAAATTGAGTTTCTTACAAAGTAGAAATTACTACATGGATCATATGTCTCTTCTTCTGTGTCTCATTCTATGTCTCATTTATTTCATTGACACGTCATTCTATTTTTTTTTTAAATCAAAATTTACTCATTTTAATGTTTATTTGCATTTTTTTAACCATCTAATTCATTATTTAGAAGCTTCTAATACGAGATTTTTTTTCATTTGTGTTGTGATTAACAACCCCTAATTACATGTTCGTGTATTTCTAGAATGACAATCCAAACAAAATGGATCTCGTATCAAAAGTAAATATTAAAATAGGATAAGTTAATTTTTATTTTTATTTTTCTTAAAAGGAAAAAAAAACAAAAAAAGTAACTTGAATCAATAAAATACATGAAACAAAAAGTAGAACACGGAGGATTCTGGTTAATCAAATTACAGAAGGTGACATCTGTAATTACTTTTTGTAATTGGCATCTCATAGCACACTAAAATTCTAGTAACAAATAATATACAAACTGACCGCAGAGTCGTAAAATTGAGAAACATGTTGAAAATAACATACAAAATTTAAAAAAAAAAAATCTAAAAGAGGAAAGCAAAGATACCGTGTAATTTCCAAACATGATATTTTATGATCGAAACTCAAGTGATGATAGTCACAATATAATAAAGTCCCCACCACATGCCTCACTTTCTAGCTCATTTCTCTCACTTGTGCCTCATGCTTTGCCCATTTCACGTGGGATAATTAACACGCGTCTTTTTTCTTCATTCTTCTTTTTTTTTTTTTTTTTAAATAAAACTCGTTTTGTTATTATAAATTTTTATCCAAAAAAAATTAATAAGAAAAGTTTAAGTAGTAATGCATGCTTATTATTTAATTAATCTCATCGTGTCCCACGTAATTTTATCCTTTACCTATAATTTTGTTGTTAATTCTTACTAGCCAATTTTTATTTTATTTTTCGGCTTTATGTCCCACATAATACTTTATATTAGAATTACTTTTTTGTTTGATGTCACACGTTCTTTGTTTCTAATATTTTTTTATATAGTCGTCCAAGTGTTATCAACTATTATCATCTTTTAAGGGAAATTTTTTGTTTTATTTTATTTTTTATTAATATCTGAGAAATTAATAAGTTAGGGTTATCATATATTATTTCACTTCCTATGTCCTTAACGCTCTTTTTATTTTAAGGGATAGGTTTGTGATAAATAATATGTACACTTTGGTTTTATCAATCTATTAGTTCTTTAAAAATGCAAGTCTCAAATGGATTTTACCAATGAAGAGAATCAAGTTAATAGAAATAAAAAAAAATTGAAAAGTATTGTAAGTATTTCTCCCGCAAAAAATGAATTATTAAATCCATTTGGACTAATTCAATTTAATTTGACAAAATTTATTAAAAACTCCCTCCAAATAACAAATTTGAAGATAATTGTATTACATAAGTTTAATTAGATCTTATGAATTAATATTATGGTAAGCAACACTCCAAATATTTGAGCTCGTACAATCATACATATTTTATGTACAAGTATCAGGAATACAATCTAAATCGATCTAACCCAAATATTCAAACTGAACTGAAGTATTCAGTTTGTTTGTTAGCCCGTTATTCAGCTCTCAAGACTATTTTCTCTAAGAATCAAGTAACTTGGTTCAAAAAACAAAGAACATTTTAGAGTCGTCAGTTTCTAAAAAATTACAATAATACTAGTAGTGTTTACAACTTTTATATATATATATATATTTATGATTTTTGCTCATAAAGTATCATGTTTGGAAATTACGTGGTATCTTTGCTTTCCTTTTTTAGAGTTTATATAATTGTGTATGTTATTTTCAACATGTTTCTCACATTTTACAACCCCACGGTCGGTTTGTATGATTTTTGTTACTAGGGTTTTAGTGTGGTAGGAGATGCGAATTACAAGGAGTAAGGAAAAAGTCAAAAGATGATAAAATAAAAACCAATCCAAATTAGTGACATGGCCACTTATCACATTGAGTGTAGCTTAGGATGAATATAGGCTGACTTTGATATTCTCACATTTTACTACTTTTGTTTGTTTTTCTTCTTTAAAAAATACACAATTAAGAAATACATAAAAATAAAAGCATCCAATTTTGGTGGGTTGCTTATATTTTTCTTTTAGATGTTTTGCAAAATTGTTAAATTTCTTTTTCTTTTTTCTTTCGTTTACATAAAATTAAAAACTACTTATATTCTCAATAATATTTAAATTGGTCTTTTGCCACCATTTATTCAAGTATACCTATCTTTTTCTCAAGTCTAAATAGTAGGCCTATTGAAATTACTAGTTTTTTTTGTTGATAAGCTTAATATGTTAATAGTGCGCCGTTGTTTTGATATCTTTCCGTCCATTTAACTTACACACGCGTGAAGACAAAGTTGAAAAACATTTATGCTTTTTTTAAAGAAACCTTTGCCCCACTAAATAATATAAAGTAGAATCTTTAGTTTTAACACAAACATGGATTTTTTTGGTTAAAAAAAATAACAAAAATGGATTTTGATTATTTATTACTGTAGTGAGACTGAATTGCAGATGCTGTTGAAACCACATTTTGGTTCTCAATATTTTAGAATGCTAAAATTCATTCTTATAAATTGCAAATCAGATTCGTCGATATTAGTTTTGAAATTTACGAACTATATGTGTGCATTATTAGGGTAAGATCAGAAATAATATTTTAATAAATGCAGTAATCATTTGTCCTTTTTACATGTCTCATTTGCTTGTTTCATTAACATGATTGGTCTTGCATTTGAGATATCTTTCATATTTGTGTTTTCATATTTGTGTTTAAGGTAGTTGTTATATTTAAAATTTGATCAATTTGAGCCAGTTATATTAATGAGATACATAAAGTATTAAGGATATAGATGATATGTCAAAGATCCAATTTATCATGTAATAATTTGAACAGATTTTGATAAACATTATTTTTTATTAATATATGGCATTTGCAATTCTTTTATCATCTTTATTATTAGTTGTTTAATTAATATGATAAATTTCTTGATTAAATTTTAAGATTTGTCATCATGATGTAGATCATGATAATGAGAATCAAGTTTTTTTTTTAATTTAATCTAAAATTGTTCTTGATCATAGGATCATTAAAATCGGTTAGATCAATACATATGTGGTGGTCTCTATAAGATAGAGAATAGTTGATCTCATTAACTAAATCACTTATATAGATGATGCATATCGAGATATTATTAATTGAACCGACTCAATAAAGTTCCTAATTGTTAAAATTATCATAAACTGTCAAAAAGATATTCTCTTGAAAAATGTGATATAAGAATTTTCTTTGACCTGATATCATCGTAGTAATTGACAAGTTATTTATTGTATTTTGATACCGGACAACTATTGCCCCAGGGCGATAGTTGAAAATATATTGGGTATGATTAAATACATGTAGAATTAATGATTCATCAAGAAATAATCTGTCAACTCTTGGTAATGAGTTTAAGCTCTATGTTGTCGTTAATTATAAACGACTAAATTAAAACCTTGGTCAGGGCAATTGAATGAAAGAAGAAATTAGTTGTTTTGGTCATTCATTGGTCGATTATAATTGACATGGGAACATATTTGGTTGTCTATTGGGATTTGACAGTCAAACCATATCTTAGGGTGACTCGGAGCTATAAAAGAAGAATGAAATATTATATCATTCTTCTACGGGTTCTTGGGAGTAATTATATACTTTATACTATTCGATCGTTAAGGAGTGTTGCTAGACGTCAACTTTAATTAGTAAAACGGTTTAACCAATTTGCTACCGGGTTAGTACTGAGCATATGAGATCTCACACTAACGAGTGTTCTGGTCTTTGCTGAAGGATAAATCATTTTGTTATTTGATAATTAAATTGGATAATTTAATTAATTAAATAAGTAAAAAAATATTATCCGAATGAAATATTATTATATTCTATGATACCACTAAAAATATAATTAATATTGAACACAAATTGAATTTTTAATTAAAAATTAAAATATATCTATTGGTTAATTTTTTGGATAATTAATTATATGATATATGTTTAATTATCAATATATATGATAATTATCAATATATATATATAGCAAATCTATTTGAAAAAAAAAAGTCAAAAATATAAAATATACGAATTTGAATTTTGTCTAATGGCCACAGTTTCATTTTAGATTGAATGAAACGTAAGTATAAATAGATTTTAATGTGTGATATGAAAGAATAGAGGAAAAATAAAAATCATACGGCCACACAAAATAGATAAGAAAAATTATTTTGAGATAAACAAAATTGAAAGAATTTGTTATTTCAATCTTTGTTCAAATTTTGTATGAAAATTTTAGCAACTTTTTATTCAATTTGTGGATTCCATTGATCAAAGTCTTGATAGTAAGGGTCAATCTCGGTATGGATACGCATAGAGGCTTCGCATAATCGAAGTTTTTGAATTGAAAACTCATTTTCAGATATGTTTTAGATTAGATCTATAACAAACAAAAATAAATTTTACGCATAAATAGATCTACCTATGATTGTTTAAGTCTTTCGTTTCGTGTTATGAACACCCATACAATCCCACATAAAGAGAACAAATGATCCTGATTCACGAAAAATGGGCATAGTCAAACTCTACTAAAATCAATGACTAATTCATAAATTCGAATAATCCGAGTTTTACAAAATTTTAATGAAGTATGTTGAAACATAATGTACTAAATTTATTTTTTCTAATATATACATATAAACACCTTTATCCAATTTCTAAAACAATTTTAACAAGAATTACTAACCTGTGTATAAAACTGGTATAACCCTAATATGATATAACTCGATCCTAATAGTATATGTCAACTAGAAATATGGGTCTAGAAGGTGTATGTTATAATTGATGAGGTAAGGTTGTTAACATCAACAAGACGAAAGCTCTTACACAACTACAAATTTGACTAGAGAATCTCAAAAATTGAAAATTATTCATTCAAAATTCAACCTTTTTATTTCTTCCTTCCCAAGTTATAAACCTTCTGAACTTAGTTTTCTTAAGCAATGACCAATTTGGCTTCATCTCTACAAAAGAAAATGGGGTTATATTATATTCCATTGATGACTTTGAGCTAAGAAATATATTTCAAAATTATGAATTTAAATATGTTAAAATTAGGTATTGATCTCATTGTTTCAAAATAAACAATTCATATAGATATGGTTCTCGTACTATAAATCAGCTAACTGTTCTGATATTATTTTATAACGATCCGAATCTAGCCCACTATTCATCGCAACTTATTGAGACTGAACATTGACTATCGTTGTTTTAAAAAAATTAAGCTTAAGTTGTTTTCTAGTATTGTAACTAAGTTTTATATATCGAACTTATTTAATATGGGACGAAATTTCATATTTTGAAATATGTTCGGAGAAAGTGCAGCAAATCTTATTAATTAAGTGAAAGTATACAAAAAACAATGTTGGGTAGGTGGATATAGGTTATGTTCACATTTATTATGTCAAATATGAATTTAAGTTTTGAAGTTAGTGGTTGGTTTTGAATTTCAAACAATTTTATTAGATTAAAACTAAAAGTTTTAATTGAGTTGAGTCAACCGGAAACTCTCAAGTGACCGGCCTGAAATATTTACGAGGTTTACTTAATAAAGTTCATTAGTTTGGTTTGAATGAACTTAGTTAGAGTTTCAAATTAAAATTGATATTCATATTTGACTAAATTGAGTAACTTTAATTTATTATATATAACTAATTCTGGTATTGACCTTTTTATTTGTTTCTGTTCATTTTTTTTTTCTAATTTTCTGATGGGTTCTTATTTTTTAAATACTCAAATTAATTAAATCGAATGAATTCAAACTCACACAAAAAAAACGTACAACAATTTTTATAAAATTTTATATTAGTGTAACATGTTATTTTTAAACCCGTATAATGAAAAAATAATATTTTATTATTGTCACATCATTAAATAAACTAAATTTTTTATTTAACATTTTATTGCTTAAATAGATTAACGATGTGACAAAATATAATGAAATTTTATTTTTCTATATATATTTGCCAAAATAAAAAAGTCAATAGAAAGTACAAGAAGCAAGTGAAAATTGTTGCTTGCTCCACTTGATGTCCACCTCACCACCAAAAAAATGTAAACTTTAACCATTAAATATGGATCCGAAGTAAGTCACTAGTCCAAGAGATGCTGGCTTTTGCCGCGCAAATACTGTGCTTTTATATACACCTCCCTATTCAAGGGTAAAAACTCGCATTTAATAGTAAAAACAATTCTCACAGGATGTTGCATATGATGGCAAGCAACAATTTCTTTAAACCGAGAGACTGTGAATCTTCTTGATACAACAAAAAACAAATTTAAGTTAATAAATTTTGATTCACACAAAATTATAAATTTTTGAAAATGTTTGATAATTGATACAAAACTGAAAAATATCCTTAATCTAGATACAATCGTGTATCATTCAAATAACAGTGAGAAGAATATTCAAGTTCCAAAAATTTAAAAAACAATTTTGTTAAGCCTACTCCCTCTTTCAAAAACAGGATAAAAATTTTAAAATTAAAATACTTTTCGAAACAACATTGCAACCTTACCAAAACCTCAAAAACTCGGACAACCTTCATAATTCTAGCATGTTTTAATGTCTCGCAAAAAATTATAGGCTACTGAAATTTTTGGACTCCTTTAAGTCAGATTTAAGATTTAAGATTTAAGATTTTGTCTCCGAATCTCTTTTGTCTCAAACTAATTTTTGTTACTTCTATTTCTCCATATGTAAAATAACTTTTCAAAAATAAAACTCTAGAAAAATTTCTTACACTAAGCATATATAAAAATTTGAACCGACCACATAAAATTTTTGTAAATGACAAACACAAAAACTAACAAACAAACAAACAAAAGCCAACACAAAATCACACCGAGTAGCACATAGCCTTTACTCTACTTATATCCACGTCAACACGGTTCCTTTTTCGTAATTTCATCAAACTCCAATGGCATTTCCACCAATCCCCTCTATATATGCCCATCACATTTCCAATCCCTCAAAAATCTCCTCTCTCTGTCTCTCCCTCTCAACTGTAAATATAACTCTTAATTCTGCTCATAATGGCAACTTCCATTCTTCCATCCAATACTCATCACCTCTTCCAATCGCAATCCATCGGAAGCAAAAGCTTCAAATGCCAATTACCACCAATCCCATCCAAAGAATCCATTAATTCGACTCGATTACATCTCTCAAATCTCGATAAATTGCTCGGAATAAAACAACCCCAGTTCCACCAAATTGACCGAAAACCGTTAATTAAGAAAGATTCCGGTAATGGGTTATCGGAAAATAAGAGAAAGAGTTTAATGGAAGGTTTGAATTTAGATAAAATTTGGCCGGAATTTAACGCCGGAGATGAAATTTCTCCCCGCCGGCTTAATTATTTGTT
>JAYMTB010001214.1:0-11408 GCA_036897585.1 Francoa sonchifolia
TCAGAAAGTTGCCCGATCAATCCCCCCCGGACGAGCCTAAATGGAGATATCCATGGGTGAAACGCTACTATAAAGGGATCGAATGCACGGTGGATATGAATCATTCTAGCGACCCTCCCTAACTTCGGAGAACGTCAAGCTAACGACGTTAAATTAGCGCTTGTTAGGAGGCAACCCAATTTTCATTTTATGTTTTACTTTCGTTTTTTTTAGTTATTTTTATTGTTAGTTTCAATTTTTAACTTTTGTGTTTTCTCCTTTTTTTTTTCAGGTAAAAAATAATATATATATTCGGACTGTCAGTAGCTTCAGCGCCGCGGCGCCATAATCACTGCCCGAAAAAAAAAAAAAAAAATTACAACATTTTTTAGTGAGTCTGGCGCTGCGGCGCCATAGTTCATGTTCAAACTAATGAAACAATCAATAATCATGTTCATGATCATAAGAGTAAAAAGAAGATCAAATTTGGAAGTTTTCGGTCGTCAATCGACTTGTTCCTTCTTCGATTCCTCCAATCTCTATTCAGCCGTCTTCTAGGTTTTCTCCAATTCGAATCCCTTTTTTGTGTTGAAAATTTATATATTTATAGGTCTAGGTTTACATCCCATATTTTGGAGCAAAACAAATTTCCAAAAACCTAAATTTTTTAAATTGTCGCAAAAAATATTTTGTTTCTTTATTTGTTGTCAGATTACCAAATTTTCTAAATTGACGCCGATTCTCCAATTCTTCCCTACTTTCGATAATCTATGACAAAATCAGAATAACATAAATTAAGTACAAAAAATATCGAAAATTAACATCATAATAGAAGTAAAAGGTATTGAAAAATTATGACAATTTGCCACTATCACTTCCTGAAGAAAGTTTCAACTTGAATTTATGCTTAGGCCTATTCTCCTTTATAGCAGCATGAAAGTAGGCGATATTTCTCTCCCCTTTTACTAACCACCCCACCCTAGACTTCTCTTGTTACATGAGCTTTTCATTTACCAAAGACTGTTGAATGTTTTTTCTCAACTCGTCCACCCGAACTCCAACCCTGAACCAACTGATCCTCCAACTAAGCTAGTTTATCAAGATTGGATTGATAATGTTTATTTACTTCTCCAAAAGTATCCCAATTCCAAACTTTCAAAGTTCTAGCAAGCCTTTGAAGCTTTAACTGAACCTTACATATTGGGACTGCATCAATACTTAAATCCCAGTTAGCTTTGACTAAGCTAAGAAAGGAGTTATTATTAATCCACATTTTCTTGAACTGAAAACCTGAGGCTTTTATGGAGAAGGCTTGCAAAGAGATTAACAAAGGGCAATGATCACTAAACAACCTTTGTAAATGGTGAACTTGAATGGGAGGGTATTAAGACAAAAATTTCCCATTCATGAAAACCTGATCCAATCTAGCTCAATATCTATGAGAGCTCTGATATTGTTAAACCACTTGTACTGATCTCTAATAAACCCATCATCCACTAGAGCTGCCCTATTAGCGTTTAAGGTTTAAGATTTAGTGTTTAGGATTAAGGGTTTAAGATTTAGGGTTAAAGGTTTAGGGTTAAGCGTAAGCCTTAAGCGTTTAAGGTTTAGGATATATATATATTTTTTTGAGATAATATTATTTATTATAAAAATAGAAAGAAATAACAACCTAAGCAAGGGCACACGAATGGGACCTAAATCAACCAATGGTGGGACAAAACCCCAAACCCTTACAAAACCATATGAATTTAATCAATCACTTATTCTATCCCTCGTAGTTTTCATTACATTACAAAACATATACTTTTACTCTAAATCATAGACTGGTTTTTGGAAAAGTCACAATTTGTATGACCTCTGGTTTCATGTAACGATCCGACCCGAGTTCAGTCCACTATCCCTCGCAACCTGTTTTTTGATAGTAGAGAGACCTAATCTTATAAATCACACGTATCTTTCAAACTTTTACTCAAATATTCTAGGACGCTTTCACTGGGTGTGTAGGATTCTAGAGTTGGCTCCCATCACGTGCGTGTATACTTATCTTTCAAACTTTTACTCAAATATTCCAAGACACTTTTGCGGGGCGTATAGAATTCTAGAGGTGGCTCCCATCACGACCCACTGTCCCTCGCAACCTGTTGATACTGGGCCAAGACCCCAAATGTATCAAAATTCATAAGCCCAAGTTATTTGGTAGTAGGGAGACCCAATCTTATAAATCACACTTATCTTTCAAACTTTTTCCGATGTAGGATTTTACACTTCATATCTTTTGCTTGTCCAAAATTCCCATAATTTTTCTTGATCTCTGCTGCTGTCATTTTTCTTATTGTGTTTGTGCGTGTGTTTGAGAAATTATTGATTACATTATTGTTTGCTGCTACACTAATGTTTTGGGTATTATTACCTACGAGTGTCTTCTAATAAGACCAAACTTTGATCGCATTTCCTCAAAATGCTTAAGCACAATCTTGTTAATAAAATTATTTTCAAGACTTTCCAGTGTGGGGCGAGATATTGCAACTACTAAATTGAAAACTCCCCACCTTATAGCAATATTTTTCAAAGCAAACAAATTTACTAAAAACTATGGCCTATAAGCACACGTAAGAGTTATTGAACATAAGAATCTATCAAATTTCTCATACTTTACAAACCAACTAACCTTTAAAATGTTTAAAATAAAGTAATTTTCATTATCCTTCCATATGCATCAATATTGGTGAATTCAGGTATAATGACTAAAATGATATTCAAATGTTATCTACATACCCATTATATATTGAATTCACTTGTCCAACCACCAAAAACTCAACCTAACTTATAATTGAAGTTTCAACTAAATCTAAATCAAAACAAAGATTTAAAAATTATTCTAATTAGGATGAAAATAAATCCTTTATGAAGCGATCACTCCTTCAAATATGACACCTACAAAAAACATAAGCATAACATTCATAAGAAAAGAGAGTAAAACTTATGCGATTAATGTGTAAAAATATACCTGATCCACAAATAAACTGCCTCCTGCGATATTTTTTTCTTCAAGATACATGTGAAACAAATCCAATGCCAACCTTTCATCGCATTCCTCCTACGCAAAGCATTAAGACATTGTTCTATCCGTTTCAAAATATAGATGTTTATTTAACTTTAGGATTGACTCTCACTATCAAGAAATGACATATATAGAAATAACTATAAACACAGTTGAAAATAATAAAAAATGCAATAATTTATTCTATACTACTATATGCCTCGTCCCTTAGATGTAACTAGCTGTAGTTATTATCATTTCTTCAACTATCACTTCACTCTAGACTTTCAAACTTAGATATCTTTAGTTTTAAAAAACCCTATGCATTATGGCATTAAAAAATAAATGAATAATAACAATATTGGCTCATACTACAAATAATAACTTGCCTCATTAGGGTTTTGGTCGGAGCAAGAAAAATAGTCACTAAATCCTTGTTCATTGGTACCAGAGTTGATATCGTGCACTATTTCACTATTGTCATTCTGCAGACAAAAATTAAGAAAAATGAATTTAAGGCTAGAAAGTCTAAAACAACTAAAAATTAGACATTTTTTAGTAAACATTTTATAATCACAAAAGTTTATTAAAAATGCGGTCAAGGCATAGGAGGTCAAGTAGTCAAGAGTTAGGGTTGAAGTTATCTCATTCACTTTAGTAAGATGTGAACCATTAGACAAATTATTGATGACATTTTCTCATCTTTGGTCCTACATGCATAAACATTTAAAATTTATAAGCTCATGTTTAACATAAAACAAGAAACTCAAGCATAAATAAGTGAAAATATTATTGTTTTAAATGCCTGTTGATCCACAGATTGATAGTTGTCGATATGCTCTAGAAAGACGTCATTGAAATCATCTTCACCAAATTGTGGGGCATGAGAAATGGTGTTTGAGCTAAACATGTTCTCCATCATATGACAAGATTTATTTACATCCCCTTGATTATTGATACCATCGACTAAAAGTGTTGGCTGTGCGACGCTGGTAAATATTGGCTGGAAATAATTTGGACCCTGAAATCCAGCTGAAGAAGACTCTGTTTCAGCAAAATAGCTACTATTTCGATGAGTTGTGGCATTCATATTACAATTCTTCAAGCGATAGCCACTAATGATATGCATTTGATCTATTCCAAGCGTATCTCCACCAGTTCTCAATTGTTTCCCAACATATGTACTCCTAGGATAATTGGGATTCAAGGTTGAATTGTAATTGTTACAAGACCCTAAATTTTCTAGTCTTGGATTATAGTTCGGTGTGAGAATTCCATATGATATGCCAACGTTGTAGTCAGATGATGTCCCAGTTGGAAAAATACTTGGACTAGATTTAGTTTGTTGTTGGTACATATGCATTGAGTTTGTACCATTCATGAGGATACTTGAAGCATTATTCATAAGTTTATATTGGGGCACAGAGCTTCTCATTGAGGAATTCTGTTTGGGATAATATAGACTCTTTTTTATTATCGACGTCGAAAGGCCTTTTAGAGTCTTATCCAACAAGTTCTTTGACATTCCAATGCTCCTTTCAGCAACTCGTTTTAAAAAGATACGATACTTCTGCAAAATTAACATCCATTCGTAATAAAGCTATCAAGTTATAAAACTAAATTTTATTTATGCATAAATTTGAATAAGAAAGCACAACATGTCCATAATCTTATTCTTGCGAATGGAGAGATTATAATTATTGTTTATTCAATAGATAATAAACAAAGATCAAACCTGCAAATGACTTGCAACATTATCTCTAGATAGTCCTGGCACATTCATGAATGCGAGAATTTTTTTCGGGACAGCCTCTAGAAAATTGATAATAGACATAAACGATTTGAAACATCATTAGTACCCACAAGTGTGTATAGAGTAACGAAATTTAAGAGTATTTCAAATATCTTACTTTGAAAACCAATATGTTGAATGGCCTGCAGAAAGCGAGTGTGAAGGGAAGTTGTCCAAATCACCTTTCCCTTTTTTGGAATGACATTTTGATATTTATATTCCCTAAATATTTTTGATGCCTTTCTCTTGCAACCCTTTTTAACCTGTTTGCTTTCATTCATGGACGATGTATAACTCATATCCTCAAATGAACTGTGTTGAGCTGAGGTTTCAATTGTTGGAATATGGTTGATTTCAACATATTTTTCTTTTCTAGCTCCAATCGCATATTGCCATACATTCTTGACATCATCTAATAATATAGGTTTTACTAAATAAAATGCAGCCCCGGCTTCTAAACAATGCAACATGACATTTTCATTCACATCGGAGGACATGACTGTAACAAAATTATGAAATCAGTTAAAAGACAAATAGTAGCAATTAACGTACCGATGAAACTTACGTATCACTGGAATTTTGAATCTTTTATGGATCTCTTTTTGTAATTCAAATCCATGCAAAGCCGACATATGCAGACCCGAAAAAACTAGGTCGAATGATTTTCCTTGCTTGGTCTCAATGGCATTGACTGCATCATTTGGATTTTTGATAGTCTCCACTGGAATTTAAGAATCAATAAATATTTTAGTTTTTAAAAATATCACACTCTGCACATAACTAAGCTTGAATATTAATACAACTAGAGCTTCCATTTTCCAATTTAATTAATTATAATAAGATCATTATAGTACTATCGAAATTCTTTCAGTTTACGTGCATGCATACACATTTTATTTGAACACAAATCAGTAAGCAACTTGGTGTAAATTACACCATCACAATTCTAAATAAAAGTATTTTTGGGGACAAATGCGAACAAAGATGATTTTTGGATTCATCCATGATAGGGTGGGGATGAGATATGGATCAAGAGAAATGATACCCTTATTTATGCAGCTAAAATAATAATTAAAGTTTTGTTTAAAACATAACCTTAAGCAAAAACTATAATATCAAGCGAAAATAAAGAAATCAGAAAAATCGTATCATCACATATGTTATAGATTTTAGTATTGATTATCAAAAACCCTAGCCAGATCTAATATATATTTCTTTCTAGATCCGATATAGATTCCTTTTGAAATCTAAAATTTAAACTACCGAAAGAATAGTCATTATAAAAACTTTGATTTGAAGTATATGAATGACTTCAAATCCATTTTATTAAACATTGGACAAATCAAATCATCTTTAAAAATGCCTTACTCCAAGATGATAAAATATAGACTAAACAAAGATGCATGATCAGATCTAATAAAAGTTTAGATTAAAAAAACTTATGCAATAAAATCAAAGCACAACCTATTAAAAAATTAGATGCAAAATTTTTTAGAAAACTTATACATGAGATATGAATTAGATACCCTTATAATTCCATGTTCTAAGATGTGATGAAACAACTGATAGATTTTTTTGGTCATCATCTACAACCAAGACATGGATATCAAGAAACGATATCTTGGTTTTGAACGATTCACTATTTATCACTCCTTCTTCATTAGCCATTGTCATATATTTTGTTATGCTCAAGTCAAAGGTGAATACAGAATACTTTGTTATATTTAATCTGATAACTTTTATATAGGTCATATAGTGGAGAAATTATTCCGTGCAATTAATGTAATAATCTTTTCTTAGCCCATAATTCCATCTTTGTTCTTATCAAAATTTCATGTCGAGACTAATGTAGTAATAAATCCACTATGGATTTTCATAATAATTAATGAAAAATCTAGAAAAACTTCAATATTTAATGTTATTTATTTGATATATTCTTTAATATTTTGCAAATCTTTTTGATACATGCATTATGATATAATTATTTTGATAATTCACCCTTTGAAAGTATGGAGATTAAGGTATAAATTCTCAGTCACCCATATTTTGGGACTTAAAACAAACATATGTATGAATTTTACCTTTCGTTAGACTAATACCCGAATAGAAAGAGTCTGCATGTGCGATGAGGCTTTAGTATATATAAAGGATTAAAGCCACTTTCGAACCCTGAACTATTTGTTTTCGATCAATTTGTATTCCAAAATTTTTAAAAGTCTCAAACGGTCCCCAAACTATTAGCTCAAGGTCATTTTCAGTTTTTCGTTAACTTTTTGTCATTGAAATTATTACGTGGCAAAAAGTATAATATGTAACAATGACAATTGGAAAAGTTTTCTATGTATCAATAACAGAAAACTGAAAATTACCAGAACGACAAAAAGTTAACGGAAAATTACCGAAAACTGAAAATAACCTTGAGTTAATAGTTCAAGGACCGTTCGAAATCTTCAAAAAGTTTGGGGTACAAATTAATAAAAATAAATAGTTCAGTATGCCGAAATGACTTTAAACCATATATAAAAAAAATGTAAAATTTGGCAATTCAAATCACAAAAATAATTAATGGAGAAAACACAATTTATCTAACACTCATGCAATATAAAATAATACATAACAAAAATATTTGTAAAAATCTAAATTCGAAAAAAATATGGAAGGATTTGAACTTTTTGCCTCGAGAAAAAGAAGAAATTATCTCAACCAAAATAAGTAAACTTAGAAAATGTTAGGGCATTAAAGTAATAATGTTAAAATCTTCTTTTTTTTGTCCTTTTTATTTTTAATCTAACAAATTATATAGATCCAAAGACTATCTTATTCTTGTACCACCAATTTATTCTATTCCTACTAATTAAAATCATACATGTTAATGCATCATACCAATAATCATCAAAAAAACAAAAGCTCTATGCTAATTGGTCTAACACATTAAAATGAATGATTTTAATTGGTGGTTTCCAGCAGATTGAGGTGGGTTCGACAACCAAGATCAGTAACCCACCATTGATTGGAACTCCCTTCTTCCCTCTCAAATATGTTATGCCTAATGTGGGAATAATGTGAAATTTTGATTCTTCTGCTTTTTCACTATTTTACGTATTATATATTACATAGATTTTTCAAGTTTTTAATTTCTTTAAAAAACAAAACAGCTCATGTAGCGGTGAACTTCAGATTGCAACACGTGACATTTTAACCAACGTTTAAAAGTATAAAAGGGATAGAATAAGACAATTTCATCGTTAAACTCGAAAGGTGAAAAGCTAATCTCCACTGTCCAAAAAATTAGGTCCGTCTCTCGTGCATGCATCAAACCCTCGAAACAAAACAAAAGACTTTCACATTTATGAAGTGACACAAAGTTTTAATTTATGTTACTTAATTTTGCATTAATGTCTTTTCACCCTTTATTTCTAGAGCCTCCAAATAATTAAATAAACAAAATTAGTTATATTAACTAAATAAATAAATAAATTTCAATCAAACATTGGCCTTCGATAAAAACAATACCTTTTTTCATTTGAAAATCGTCACCATCATTATTAAGTGGCCAACAACAAGCCTGATTAAATGTATGATTGATTATTTTACTTAATTGCTATCTTATTTTATTATTGTGGGTAATTAGCATATGTACTTAATTAGTATTACTTAATTCTTTCACTAATTTACTCTATATCCCATCCCTATGGCAAGTGCCTATAAAGGCTTAAGGAATTTATGTCAATTAGTATTCCTTTTGCACCTACCCATATGTTTAACATAATTTGTGATATTACAACTCCGCAATGAACAAAAACTTTATGTATCAAAGTTTGTTAAATTAAATTCTTCCATTTAGCTATTACTCGACTCATAAAAGTAATAGAAGTCATGTAATTTGTATATTAGCCAAATTGCGGACTGTTTGATGTCTCTCACCTTTTGCTATCAAGTAAGGGAGGTTCTGGATGAAATTAGAGTTAAGGAACGAGGGCCTCTTTAATGTAGTCCAACAAATATAATACTTTTTGAAAAAAATTTAGCACATTGTTATAAACTAAAACAAATATTTTAAGTAAACTTAGTAGTGCAGTGATAAGTGAGTATAAAGTAAATGAGTACAAAATTAATAGATTCTAGTTGTTATAGAAAAGACTCAAGAGCCTAAGAGAAATTAAAGATGCTCATTGTAAACTTGTACTAGAGTTAGTAACACAATACTTAATTTAATCTTCTACAAAATGAATGTTAACATCTGAACAAAATGAAAGTAAGCGTTTATGAATACAATTTTTGGTAAATTGTATCAATTATCATCAATATTTGCATCTTTTGTATTGTAAACGTTACATCACCTTAATTGTTTTGAATATCATTAATTTTTACAGATGATAGGCATGATTAATAGTAAGCTAAAACAACACAATCTATTCTAATTTCTTTTTCCCGATGTAATAAAAAATTTCTTTTCTTTCATGTACCTTTCTTGCCCATCATCCTTTTCTTAGGGAAATTGCATTAACTTTTTATTATTACTAGATATAAAGGTATATAGAATATAGTTATTGTACGTGTCTTCTACTTTAACCTAAAATCTACTAAACTTGATCAATTATTTCTCATAATTTATCAATCCAACTTAGGATAATGATGATGATATATGTAACAATACCCATTAATAAATCTATTTTAATGCATAAATTAGGAAAGCTTACAAATTTGAGAATGACAATGTAGGCCACAAAGGAGACCTAAAAAGTACCCACTTTTAATTAAAGCTAAAAATGTCTCTTAGCCATAATATATTAAACATTGTAACCCTTTTAATTCATTACTATAAAGACACTGAAATAATTCCACACCAACCATTCCAATCCATACAAAATATAAGCAAAAAGGGTTTAAGAAAATGATAGGATTTGGCTCATCATGTGGAGCATGCAAATTCCTAAGAAGAAAATGTACAAATGAATGTGTTTTTGCTCCTTATTTTTTATATGAACAAGCTGCTAACCATTTTGCAGCTGTTCATAAAGTTTTTGGTGCTAGTAATGTTTCCAAGCTACTCTTGCACCTTCCGGTGCATCATCGAAGCGATGCTGCTATCACTATATGCTACGAAGCATTGGCGCGCACTCGCGATCCTGTCTATGGTTGTGTTGCTCATATTTTTGCTCTTCAACAACAGGTATTCAATTCTTTTTATAAAAAAAAATAATATTTGTAGTCCTCCCCCTAAACTCATACTAAAAATATAAGAGGAATTTGATTCTAGACCTTTCAGTAGAATGACAAAAAAACTTTACGGGTTCAACCACCCAAAACAGTAATTCATTTATTAATGATTGTTTGCAGGTAGCAAATTTGCAAAGGGAGATAGAAACAATGGTGAACCAAATGACTAATGTGGGAAGCAATAATGAAGAAGAAAGTATTGATGTTATGAACATACAATATTATCTGAATCAATATGCAGCTGCAAACCAAGCTTTTGATTGTCAAATGCCGGGATTGAATGGTTGGGAAGATCAGAACCTTTTCTCGGTCTCTGACACTAATAGTGTGGAGAGATTTCTCCAAGAATTGGACCGTGAGATTTTGGCAAATAATCCATGGTTGGACTGTGCTAGTATTGCTCAAAACTGAAAATGTCCATCTAAAACTAGTATTGTAAAACTGATTTGCATTCTTTCTAGTAAAAGCTTAACTTGTTATTAAGTTCTCCTTCATCATTAGAGTATAGATATTTTGAAATATTTTAGTTCAGTTTTAACAGATTGCCCGTGTGCACAGTGGGCATATATGTGATTTGAATTGTTTTCTAAGTTGTCAATCTCTACTGTAACATTATTTTTTTATGGCGAGAAGTTGAATCATAATTAGAAAAAATGTACAAGTTTTTTTAATGCAAAAACAAGCTTTTATGTGATCTTGATAATGGTTAAAAAATAGTTTCATGCACAGAATAAGTTAGTTGGGTGCCAAGCATGTAATAAAACTTCTGTAATATTGAGTAGAATGAGTCTTATTTCAGTTGAATGATAGGATACATTGATCACGTATGATTCTAGCAAATTTCCTAAGACAAGTTTTTTGTGATTAAGTCTGGACAAATTTCCTAAGACAAGTTTCTTGTGATTAAGTCAATTAGATAAAATGTCATTTATTATTATTAAAATGGGCCGTAATCATGGGCCAGGCCCAGATATATATAAAGTAACCCAAGCCCATAAAACTGAATAATTCCAACATTTGGAGTCACGCCATTATCCGTTTGAAGATTAAGCTCATCATCCAAACAAACAACTTCCGACTCTTCAATGGCTCTTTTCAATGTCTCCATTTGTTCCAAAATTCCTCTCAAATCAAATTACCCTCTCTCCGTCACCGATTCTCACCATTTCTCTGGTCATTCTCATACGCTGCAGGTTCATTCATCTTCCTTCCATGGCTCTTCTTTTGTACTTTCGGTTTCGCCTTGATTTCTGTTGATTCTTTATCAGGTATTGAAGAAAGAACGAATCGAAGCATCTCAAAACCTTTTGTGTTCCGTGAGCGAATCGGTCTCCAAAGCTAGCTTGATCGCTCTCTTTTCTGCTTCTTTGTTCT
>JAYMTB010001215.1:0-11408 GCA_036897585.1 Francoa sonchifolia
ATAGTTCAGACCTTAGAAGGTTAGATGATTGCAAAATGGAACTGCATAATCTTTTGAAGGAGGAGGTATTCCCAACTAATTCTTCAGTATTATCTGTGTCATATTTATTACAGAATGTTACTCTGGAGCATCCCTTAATAACTTTTTCAATTCCTGTATATCAGTTTGTTTCTTATTTTGGATCTCGCTCTCTCTGTCTCTCTGTCTCTCTCTCAATGCAGCTTGTTGAAATCATTTTGGGAAATTCTTTTCTGATGCCTTTCTGTTAATGGGTGGCTATTGTATTTCTTACGAGTGCATATATAGTTTTTGCAACTCTGGTTTGTGTCCCAAGCATCACTAACTATTGGCAACTTCTTTTACTCATTTGCATCAGCTTGCAAGCGTGCGTGACTGTTAAACTTCGATCTACGGATACCATTAGCTTTTTTAAATCAATTTCTTTTCTTTCTATAATTGTTTCCCTGTGTGTTGCAACTACATAAACAAGCAATATTATATATGTTTTGCTAGTTTGGAATGTCAAATGAAGATCTCCGGAGGAGAATTATTCTTGAGTTTGTAGCAAGTTATTTATCTATTTAAAGGCTGTCTTTTATGCCATATGACAGAGGCTATCAGGAGCATCCTTGTTGATACTAGCAAATAAGCAGGATTTAAAAGGAGCTCTTACACCCGAAGAAATTGCTAAAGTAAGGTTTATACTGATTTTTATGGCTTTTTTTTGATAATTTCTATGGCCATTGATATCGTCCACTCAAATGTGATCATTTTAATAACTTAAACCATTCATATATCTGGTGCTTCATTATATCCCCATTTTCCTGCATTATTTTCGCTCCTTACCTTTAAAGCCCCAACGCCATGCTGGTCTACTTTTCAAAATGATGCAAAAAAAAAAAATTCCACTTTTCGCTTTAGGAGTTTTAATATATTACATAGACGACTCCTTACTCTATTAATTTGAGTTTTTTTGAATAATTGCATGTTTGATACAATTACTATAGACTAAGACAATCCGTCATCCATAGCTGTTGAAATATTGGTACTGGTCAATTTCTCAAGTCTTTTGTAAAGCCTCGTCCAGAGAATTTTGTACATATAATAAATTTCATAAAGAAGGATCAAAATTCTGTTTCGAGTTTGCATTTCAACTAGTTGAGAATGAGAATTTTGAGAAACTATAGAAAATAGAGAAATGTTAGAAATCTTTTAGAAACACGAAATACCTTACATTCGCAAGTATATGTGTGTATTATAAATAATTTCATTTATATTTGAGAGTTATATTTACATCATCACTGATATTTACTTCAAGACTTGAGCGTTGAATTTGGGTTTTTGCGTCTGCAGGTACTGAACTTGGATAGTTTGGATCGAACCCGACATTGCAAAATTGTGGGATGTAGTGCTTACACTGGTGATGGACTACTTGATGGATTTGATTGGTTGGTACAAGATATTGCTTCCCGAATCTATGTGCTTGACTAACTTAGGCAGTCATCTTAATGGTATGAGAAGTTCACCAAGGTGCATATCTCTCTATGCCTGCCAGGACTTACAGAAAATTGTTTGAAATGCACATTTCTTACTGGAAGTGACTGACCCTTTTCTGCCCCAGTGACTATGGTCGTTTGGTGTGTCAGTGATTTTGGGGGAACCGAATCACGATTTCAAGAAACTTGGTTTTAAGGCTTTTGATTTTCGGCCATTGTACAGCATTTGACGAAAAATTTACTACAATTACCAACTATTTGTAAATTGTACTTCGACTACAACACTTATGAAATTGCATTTCTAAAATGCGTTTTTAAAGACGTGATGACTTGCCTTATTTGTTTAAACTTTTTTCTTTTTTTGCAAATTTTGTTGGAAATCGATATAAATTTGAAATCACGATTACAAAATCATTTTCTAGCAAGAATTCAAAATGTGTTTTGAAAATGCGATTTTATCCAAGTATCGTAGTTTTGGACAATTTTATAAACTTTAGATAATTTGTCGAAGACCGTACAACCGAAAATCCTCTAAGACTTTGGAAAAAGCTCCATTAGATTGCACGGCGGGTACCAAAACTCTTGAGAATATGTTGTCAAGAATCACCATCCTCTATTATTCCAACACAATTTAGGTATAACTAAAGTAAAAGCTCGAGTGATTCAATACAAAACATATGACATGAACACGATATAAAAATAGCATATTTTGGTTTTGTTATTTAGTTTGAGTTATGAAACAACTTACATTATTAGACGCGACAAATAATTTGATTAGTTTTTTGTTGTCTAAGACGAGTCGGATGAATCCAACAATACCTTATTATATTATATACATGGTAGTCTAAATGCATTATATGATTATAAACAAGTGCAAGTTTAAATGTATACACATTCACGATAACATATGTAGCATACTCTTGATTTATAAAAAATAAATCAACTAAGATAGGCACAAGTATGAGTATTGTAGTGATTTTTTTGAGGTTCCCTACCACTCTTATCCATCCCCCAACCAATAGACCAAAACAAAGTTGCCTAATTAAACAGCATTACTCCATAATGGATGCTTTTTCTAGAGTGTCGGTTCAATTAGAGTTATCTATCAATCTGAACCATTTATGGTATTACTTAAATGACAATGATTCATTCGTTTAAATCATATTACTCTCATTGAAGCTCTACTCTTCTATAAGCGCTATATGATCAAATTCCTCCAATTGATTTGCTTTTTCCGTAAATGGTTCAAGTTGATCTATTTCAATCAGACCACTCATGTAAAATCTCGTTCCATAATGAGTGTGATATAATTGTGTAAGATTTGGTCTCCCTGTTATGTTAACCAATTTGAGTTTAAGTATTTTGAGATAGCGATGGTAAATCTGGTCTTAACAGATTACATAAGACAGTTAATTGAATTTGAGTTATCACAACTTTGATTAGAGCTATACGGTTTCATAAGCGGTACGTAATTGAAGTCCTCCATTGATTTGTTTGTTTTTTTTCCTTAAATGGTTCAAATTGATATGCCTTCAATAAGACCAGTCTTGTAAAATCTCGTTCTATCAATAAGTATGAAATAATTGTGTAAGGTTTGGTCTCCCTACTACTAACCAACTTGAGCTTATGTATTTCAAAATAGTGAAGCTAAATTTGGCCTTAATAGAATATCCGAGACACTGAGTCGAACTTGAGTTATCACAACTATGATTAAAACTCTACAATTTCATAAGGGTTATTGTAATCAAACTCCTCCATCATTGATTTGCTTTTCTCACAAATGTCCATTTTATGATTTGCTTTAATAAAATCAATCTTGCAAATTCAGTCCCACGATAAGTATGAAATAATTGTGTCTTTTTCCTATTAACTAATTTGAGTTTAAGTATCTTGAGCCAGTGAATATCTTTTAGTATCAACAAGTTAGATGAGACAGTAAATCATACAGAGATCATTACAACTTTGATTAAAACCGGAGGGTTCCATAAATGGTACCATAATCAAACTCCTCCATCATTGATATACTTTTCAAACAAATTAGAGTAAACTATTCTTTGAAATCATAATAAAAATGATGCCTTATGATTTGAAACAAAGGGTAGACGAAGAAAAATCCATCTCTATCACTATCACTATCACTATCACTATCACTATCACTATCACTATCACTTTCACTTTATTCACTTTTTTCAGTATTACATGATGATATATTATTAGGATGAAGGAAAAGGAAAGGTGGGGTCTTCCTACCATCAAACATAACAGAAGAAAATGCCAAAAGATAGTACTTAAAAGGGCATACATTATGGTAATAAAAGAGTACCAAAATTGTGTTAAGAGATTTGATAATACAAAGTCACTGCAAATCTTGGGTTGCAAAATCCTGTCTTTAATTATATACTACTGTGTTTTGGTTGTCAATGCTCCATTGCCTAAATTATTTTCAATTTTTTCCAATCAAACTACTACATGTTTTGTTTGGCCAAGTGATCCAGACCAAGATTGTTAGTATTGTGATTTCAGGTTCCAGTATTATTGTGAACATGACAAAAAAATTAAACATTTTCTTTACAATATAAATGATATAAGAAAATCATATAATTTTATAAAAATTAATTAAATTAAACGCCAAAAATTTGATTTTTTTCTTTCTAAAATTTAAAAAAGAATTTAGAATTTTTTTTTTTATAAGAGGATTAAATTAAATTTTTTTCAAATATTTAATTTTATTTTTAAAAACAATTTTAGGAAACTATTTATATATTTTCATAAAATTAAAAAGAAAAAAAATTAAATAGTTGTGACATGTGTGGGATAATTCTATAATTTTATTGACTTTTAACTGAAAGTAAGAAAAAATTATTTTTATAAATTTTTCTAAATTTAGATACAAAAAAAAGTTTAGGTGCTAATTTGAAAATCGGTCAATAATTTAAGTACCAAAATACATTTAAGCCTATTAAAAAATTATTTTTTTTTCGTAAAAAGTTAATCTTTCAGCAAATAGCGAAGCCACTAGTAGGAATAACCCAATATCTTTACTTTTCATAAAAATTATAACACAATATTTTTATTTTATGAAAAAAATTATAACCCAATTTTTCATAAAAATTAAAATGAAAACGGAATAAATTTGTTTTTAGAATTACCCAATTTTCATAAAATTATTGGGTTAGAATTTGATTATAATTTTGGTTAAAAAAAAAAATTTATTTTGATGATTTTTTTTTTTTAATCTAATATTTTTATTTAATTTTATTTTCATAAAATTTGGTTACAATTTTAACCCAATATTTTTATTTTCATAAAAATGAAAATAAAATTATAACCCAATATCTATATTTTATGAAAAAAAATTCTAACCCAATTTTTCATAAAAATTAAAATGAAAACCGAATGCAAAAAAAAAAATAGAATTGCCTAATTTTTATAAAAGAATTGGTTTTATTAGGTTATAAATGGACAAATTGCACTTATGTTAAAAATTTGGGCAAAAATTAATTAGGTTAAAAATTAGTGTAAAATTCAAATTAACCCAAAAATCAATTAAATAGAAGTTTTAACTAATAGGAGTGACATTATTAAAAAAAAAAAAAAAAAATAGTTAATGAAGTTTAGTACATGAATTTTGCACCACCTAATAATTTTTTTTTTTGCAAAATTATTATATTTTTTATTTATTGGCTTTTTTTTCTCTTTGAAATTAAATAATAATAGACATATAGTAACTCACTCAATACAAATTATCATAGTTTTAAGTTTGAACTTTCTATCATTAGTTTATAATTCAAATTAATAGTTATTAGCATATTAAATAGTTTGTTTTGAAAATCTTGATTTCCAAATGATTTGATAATAACAAAATTATAGCAAATTTGACTTCACAAATTTTAAGTTTATTTTGATTAATGAAATAATAAGTTTTGTGTAATGTATAAATATATGGACTTAATTATGATTGACCAAAAAGTATTATAATTGAATTATTGAATGTGATTGGACTGATTTAGAATATAAATTAAGAATAAATTCTGACAATGACAGACTGTCATCTAATATGATAAGTCATTTAAAATTTCATAAAATTAAATTAATAAATATATGGTTAGGATTAAAAATAGAAAAAAAGTCATTGACAAAATTTAACAAATTTGTAAATACATAAAATTTAAAATTTGATAATCTGGTCTGATAAATAATTTAAAATTTCATAAAATTATCCAAATACTAGAAATCCACTTCCAATGGATTCAAGA
The DNA here is from genome assembly GCA_036897585.1 of Francoa sonchifolia. NCBI lineage: Eukaryota > Viridiplantae > Streptophyta > Magnoliopsida > Geraniales > Francoaceae > Francoa > Francoa sonchifolia. Next base: position 5,753 of record JAYMTB010001215.1, read on the forward strand.
ACTAGAACACTACAAAATTATATTAATTCAATTTCAATTATTATAAGTATAATCAACTATCAAACATTCAATCTTTTTTTTTTTTTTTTTAAATACTTGAATAATATTTTTTCTATATAATCGAGTAATATCGTATGATATTGTTAATTAGGTTTTGATTTCAAAGTTAACAAATAAGGGTTAAACAATTTAAATTTTTTCTTAATCGTATAAATTTGAATAGTTTTTATATTTGTGATATTATATTAGAAACGTTATTAATTTTTCTCCTAATCAAGTTATCAAACAATTATATTCTAATTTAATTTTATTAAGATCACATTATTATCTACTAGACCCTCGTACACGGGTGGAGCGTCTTTTATCAAGTTATAGTGTTACGTGTACCAAATTTAACGGTAATTTAATTTATTGACATATTTTTGCTGTTTTTCTATGTTCATTTTATGATTCTTTGCTTATTTTAACACAATTTTTGTACTTTAAGAAAGAAAATGATTTTGTATAATTTTCAAGTTTTTAATTATTTTTTATTCGTTTTTGAAGGATACTTAAATAAAAACTGAGGGCTTGAAATTACAAAAGAAAAGCATATTGAGAAGAATCCAAGATTAGGGTGATGATTTAGAATTGGGAAAACTACTACCAATTTGATGTCCAAATCACTTTTCAAAACTTAAAAACACCATAATTAGATCACAACACATAATCAAATAAAAGAATTTATATAATAATGATGATTAAATTTTAATAAAAAGAATTACCACTCCCCATGTGACCACCATATACATAACCTCCAATGCAATGTATTCCTCTCCGAGAAGGGAGAAGGGAGAAGGGCAGACAAACAAACACAAAACACAGCACATTTTTAGCCATTGCTACCCCATCATTCTTTTTCTTTTTTATTCCAATCAAATTATGTCATTTCTCATTTTCTTCACCCGTTTCTCGAATCCATTTTTAATGGGCCTCCTCTAGGCCCATTGGGCTCAATTCAAAGAAAAACTTCCACACTAGAATTTTTCATGGAATCACAAATTGGGCAGATTCTAGCCAACTGGACACATTCTTTACAAAGGCAAAGATGCCTGCACGGCAAAACCACCACCGACGCAACTCGGTCCTGACACGCTTTACAACTCGGTCCGCTCGCCGCAACTCGGTCCGGGTCAATATACACTGACTCGGCATCTTCCGCTTGTCCTTCTGCGCCCGCGGCGCATCCTAGACGCAATCCGTCTTCCACCACTCTCCTATCCTGCGCACCTGTCACACCACCACCGTACATTATAGCCTGTTGCAGTTTCGCCTGTAAAGTCGCCGCCGTTGCTTCCTCTGCCCTTGCTTTCGCCTGCCAAACCTGTGCCTCTACGTTTAACTGCGCTGCCCTAGCTTCTAGCTCGGCGTTTCTCCGGCCGGCTTTCTCGATTTCCGATTCCTTTTCTCTTAACCTTCGCGCTACTGATTCCTCCGCCGTTCCTAACAGCGCACGATAGTGTCTTTGCATTTTCTCTGCTAACGCACGCCGCAACTGCTCCCCCTGTTCATCATCGATGAATCTCGGTAAAACAAAATTTCTGCAGACGGAAAAAGAAAATTGAGAAACAAATCGGTACCTGAGCTTGAAGGAATTGATCGATTTCATGCCGTTGTTGTTTGATTTGAGTAGCGAAATCTTCTGACAATAAAAAATTTGAAAGCGATGAATGAGAAGTACTATTTTGATTTTGATTTTGGTGAAATTGATGTTGTTGTTCGGCGCCGGCGAAGGACAATCGGAGGCCGGTGGAGACGAGATTAGGCGGAGTAGGGAATTGAGAGAGGTCGATTAGGTGAGAAGATTGATGGGCTTGTTGTTGCATAGACATTAATGGATTCCAAGGAATGGTAGAAGCTTCTCTTGGTCTTTTCCTTGGGTTATTAGACGAAGAAGAAATAACTCCATTGTTGAATATCATGTGAGATTGATCAAGGAATCCGTAATCAATACTCTCTTGTCCGTTCCTACAAATTCAAAAAATCAACGAAAGAATGAAACAGAAGTGGAAGAAGAAACAGAGAGAAAGAAGCGAACAAACCTGTTGAGGAGAAGAACATTGGAAGGATACTGAGCTTGAACCGCCATTAATGAAGAAGAATCATGAAATTTGAAGAGAGAGAGAAGTTATTGGGGTGTTGGTGTTGGTGTTGGTGTTGGTGATTGTGTTTGTTCTTGTTCATTCATATTGTTCAACACATCTTAAATAATTAATTAATTAATTTAAATAATATTGGAAATTTCATTTTCACTTTTATTAATTTAAGAAAATAAAAAAGAATAAATGGGAGAGGGAATCCATGAAAAGTGGTGAAATGGGATTGTTTGTATATGACCCATGAACTTCTTGCCAGCTTGTTTTTTATTCCACCAAAAACATAGTATATAAATATGTCAACATAATTTAATCTTATGCCTACTTTTTTGTTCTTTTTTTAACTAAATCTGTAATTTTGATTGGCTAATTATTGATTGATCTTCTAAGTAATTTTCAATTTTACAAATCTGCCACTTTCGATTAATATTTGCTTTAGTTTCTAACAAAAAATAACAGAATCTAGAATGCGAGAAAATGGGAAAAAAGTATAATCAACCCTATTTTGGTTTGTAACTTAAATTTGAAATAGTATATATGTATGAATTACCCTATAAATAGATGGTATAGAAGTTTAGTGATTTAGTTTGTGAACAAGTCAATGAATGATGATATAATTTTAGTGATTCATTTGATGGGTAAAGCATTTTAAGTAAAAAATGAATTTGAGGGGGAGAAGAAAAGAGTGTCAAAGTATTCATTCAACAACTAATAAGGTTTGCCTTGTATTGTGATTACTTATCTTAGAAAAAACACAAAGATTTAGACCTATACTTGTTACACCAAAGTTCATCTATCAATGAATTAACTAAATTTAAGTAGGATGTATATAAAATCATAGAAATATTCAAACTTGTTCACCTATCAAGTTCTTTTCATCCTACTAATTAATTTGAATTAATGGTACTTAAGAGAAATCAAAAGGAAAAAGAAACCCTACAAATAAGAAATATATGTAAATGTGAATTATAAAATTACTTAGGTTAAAAAATATCTAAATCTAAAGTGAGACATTATATAAATTTTCGGTTTTACTATTAAATTATACATTGAATGAAATCACATGACAACCGAGTATTCTATACTAGATTAATTTAATTGAATAGAGTTTAAACTTTAAATGACTACACGAAAAACTCTAATTTTTATTTTATTTTCGTGTTACACAAAATACAACTGGTAACTCTCCCTCTAAAATTTCAAAGCGTTTATCAAACTTCAAAATATCGAATCATCACATTTGACCACCAAATTACTCATTGTACATCTCAATTTACCCCATAAATTTTTCTCTAAAAAATTCATGAAAATTAGCATTTAAAACAGGAAAAGAAAAATGAAATAAATAGTTGAAAGTTAGAAGAAAGAAAGGTTGGGTATTGGTAATAATCACAAAAACCAAGAATTAAAGAAAGAAGGAAAGAAAATGTGAAAGAGAGAGTTTGGAAATGGCAAAAATTGTCATTATATTTGGTCCCACTTTCTTTGTATTTGGAGTACTACAACTAATACAACCTTGCACGGCAAATTACTTTCTTTTTCATTGTTTTCTTCTCCCTAATTCATACCTCTCTTTTCTTTTCTTTTCTTCCTTTTTCTATTACTTCTTTTGTATAATCTTTTTTATTGATTTTCGATGGTTGATAGGTTATGTGTGTATATATAATATTTGTCCTTTTACTTGGTGGTGGTATGTGCCATTATGCATTAACTTAGTAACGTGTGAAAAAGGTTTTTAGGAATCTTTTAAAATTGTTTCATGCAATCTCAACATGGGACCAAACCGGGTGTAAATGCGATATTTATAATTTACATGGACGAAAATTTAAAACGATTTTTTTTTGCTTGAACAAATACAGAGTGTGGATAATACTGTAATTTTTACTCTGAAATCACATTTTTATGAACCTCTTTATCTTTGATTTTAAGTCTGATACGATGACACCCGATTACAAATTTTAATTATGTTATGAATACGATGCGAATAGATTTGATCAACTAAACCAAATGTTATTCTCTAATTTTCTTTGAAGAAAAAAAATTGTGGGCTTTGTTGATCTTCAATGTAAAGATATGAGCAAGCCAATTTGGTTAACCACTTGACCCTCTACCTAGTTTCATTTTGCAAATTGTATTAGCCTACCAAACATAAATGAATAGATATAATAAAAATGAGAAAAGGGTTATGTAAAGTTGTTGATTTTTCAGGTGATAATAATGGAATTTTGGTATTGAAAAAAAATTCAAAAAATGAATGTAGGTAAGCAATGATGAATGATGAATGATGAATTAATGGATGTAATAGAGAGTCAACATATAAGTTGTGAAGCCAAGTCAACCTATTTTAACTCAAATTTATTACAATTATACATTACTTGGCTCTTCCTTCAAACCTCTTTGAATCCACCTTTTTGTTTGTCCCCAACAAAATAATGAATTTGTGGTTACTTATTTTGTTGTAGGATTCATATAACATTACAATATTTTAGCAAGCAAATCAAGTGATACCAAAATGCCAAATTACATTGGACCTTAAATGAAGGGTTACTTAATTTGGGAAAAATAGGAAATTCATTGAATTAGGGTTTTGTTTTGAAAATTCTAAAAAGGTGGATCTCTAGGTGTGCAATTTGAGTAAAAAATGTTGATGGGAAATATAAAATAAAATAGAAATATAAGATGGGTCATCATCATTTTCAAGAAATGAAATAAGGTGCATTTCCTTGGGTTGAAGAAAACACAACCAACTTTATTTGAAAACATTTCTTTAATTATAATCCAACCATTTCCTTTGACCCACAAACTCCAATACAAAGATTACTATCATTTCTATCTTCTCACTATCTATTTCTTTCATAATAATATTCACATTGCACCTACTCTCACACAAAGATCATATGGTCTAGCTATTGTTTTTCTCTATTTTTATGTTTTCCATCATTTTTTTTTATTAAATTAATCTTTAAATAAGATCTTAAAATGTGATTGTGGCATAAGAAAGTATTTATAGACAATACAGTAAGGAGTGCTTACACATAACTTTTTTAAAATTTTGTTTATATCTAAGCTGACCTAAAAATATAATTCTTCATTAAAAGATTATATAGATGTATAGATGACATTTGAATTTAAAAATCTGGAATTATAAAATAAATAGTTATGCAAGTTTTTGTTATAACCTGTGTTTAAATTTAAACTGTTATTTTTCAAATTGATTTTTTTATATTGACCATTAAGCTAAATCTGATCAGAATTAGATTATAATAAAGTTACAGTCATCACAGTATCATATTAGAAAAAAAAATGAACAATATACAATTTAAACTGATATGAATGTACAAATTTTATATTAATAACATATATATAGATGACGTCTGAGTTTAGAAATATTCGGCTTCACACCATGTTCTTTTTTTAATCTCTTATTTTCCTAATTAATTTAGAATATATTAATTATTTGGGAAACTTAATATTGGTATTTGTTTAAATGACACCATCCCCATCCCACAACTCCACCAATA
>JAYMTB010001216.1:0-11406 GCA_036897585.1 Francoa sonchifolia
AAATGAAATTATTTGTATTGAAAAATATTTTAATTTTATTGTAATTATAAATTTGTATTAAATTAGTGATGTTTGTAATTAATTATAGTGCTAGCATTTATGGAATATTATTACTAATTATATTTATAAGAATATTTTTCTTGTTTTACCTATCGTAATCATAATATCAGACTAAATATTATGTTAAATTCAGTTGGTACGTGAAGATTCGGATGCTCATACGTATTTTATATTAATGACATTAAAAAGCTTCGAGTTTGAGTTGTTATTTATGTAAGCTTACGTACGTGTAGGTGTTGCTTCGTGGTTAGCTTAATTAGGTTAAAAATTAGGGTCAAATTCAAATTAATCCAAAAGTCAATTACACGTGTCCTTTCTTCCATTAACGGAGGTGTCCAGTTGAATACAATTTTGATGTTTAGGACTGACATTGTCAAAAAAAAAATATTTGAGATACTTAATTGAATATAACCTATAAGTTTGAGTACTAAAAAATTAAATAAATTTTATATTTATAAAAATGTTTTCCTTGCTTTAGCTATCATAATCATAATATTGGACTAAATTTTATGTTAGATTCAGATGGTACGGGAATAATTGGATAAACGATAACTCATATGTATTTTATATTAATGACATTAAAAGCTTCGAGTTTGAGTTGTTATTTAAGTAAGCTTACGTACGTGTACGTGAGGGTGTTGCTTCGTGGTTAGTTTAATTAGGTTAAAAATTAGGGTAAAATTCAAATTAACCCAAAAGTTAATTACACGTGTTCTTCCTTCCACTAACGGAAGTTTTGACTGAAATATCCAATTGAATACAATTATGATGTTTAAGAGTGACATTATTCTAAAAAATAATTCAGGTATCTAATTGAATATAATATATAAGTTGGGTACTAAAAAAATAAATACGACTTATATTTATAAAAATGTTTTTCTTGCTTTACCTATCATAATCATAATATTGGACTAAATATTATGTTAGATTCAGATGGTACAGGAAGAATTGGATAAACGATAACTCATACGTATTTTATATTAATGACATTAGAAACTTCAAGTTTGAGTTGTTATTTATGTAAGCTTACGTATGTGTACGTGTACGTGAGGGTGTTGCTTCGTGGTTAGGTTAATTAGGACATTATTTTTATATCGAGGGGAAAATGGAAAAAATGGTTTACCCATAAGCACATGTGTTAATAGATGTTGTAGAAGATGAATCATATGATTATTGTATAGTTGAGGAAGGTATTTCTTCCAAGGTACCATTTGTTTCTTCATTTGTGGTTGGGGTTTTTCTTGGAAGCTGCTGCCACCCTTTTTACATACTCTTCATGCTTGCATTTTTCTCGAACTATTTTTCAAGTTTGGACTTAATGTTGAACGGGTTCGTAAGCTTAAGTTTTTAAAATAAGTTATTACCTGACATAGTATCGTAGCATCAAGTCCTACGTCTAATTGCTATTATTCACGTTTTGGATGACGATGAGCTTTATTGAATCGATGTATTAGTACAAAATAGTAAATCAAGTCCTATGTCTAGTTGCTATTATTCGCGATATGACCTTGGGTAATGCACATGGTCAAATTACTACTTTTCAAGTTTGGACTTAACTTTGAGCGGGTACGTAAGCTTAAGCTTTTAAAACAAATTATTACCTGATATAGTATCGTAGGATCAAGTCCTACGTCTAATTGCTATTATTCACAATTTGCACAACGGGGAGCTTTATTGAATCAATTGTATCAGTACAAAATAGTAAATCAAGTCCTATGTCTAGTTGCTATTATTCGCAATATGACATTGGGTAATACACATAGTCAAATTACTATTTTTCAAGTTTGGACTTAACTTTGAGCGGATACGTAAGCTTAAGCTTTTAAAACAAGTTATTACCTGATATAGTATCGTAGCATCAAGTCCTACGTTTGATTGCTATTATTCACATTTTGCATGACGGGGAGCTTTATTGAATCGATTGTATTAGTACAGAATAGTAAATCAAGTCCTTTGTCTAGTTGCTATTATTCGCGCGATATGACCTTGGGTAATGTACATGGTCAAATTACTATTTTTTAAGTTTGGACTTAACTTTGAGCGGGTACGTAAGCTTAAGCTTTTAAAACAAGTAATTACCTGACATAGTATCATAACATCAAGTCCTACGTTTTGTACGACATGGAGCTTTATTGAGTCGATTGTATCAGTACAGAATAATAAATCAAGTCCTATGTCTAACTGCTATTATCACTTAACGAGTAGTGTATTTTCTTAAATTTAGGTTTTTGAGTTCTTGGGAGTATTCTGGTCTCGTTCATAGCTTATGATTATGTTTTAAGATTTTTTAATTTTTTCGATAATTTTTTAATTATAATTTTTTTGTAAGAATCGGGGTTTTGTTCCGGTCCCTAGTTCTTTTAAGATTGTTTTTCGCTCTCGAGATATAATACAGAAGAAAAATTAAAAGAGTTAGGGTTTCTTATGGGAGATTCAAGTTTCACCCTGTAGTTTGTAATGGTGGATTCAATTTCTGAGACTTGATGGAAAATTCGGACTCCGATGAACCGGAGAAGAAGCGTCCTCATTTGAACTCAGTGTCATCTCCAATGGCTCGCAACTCCACCACTTCTCCAACCGATAATCGAACCGTAAAGCTCTCTATTTTCCCTCTCTTTATTTTCTTACTACTTGTCTCCGTTTGCCGGCTGAGAAACGTGAATGAACATGATCAAGTTTGAATTACGTATTCTAGGGTTTGCCCTTATTGTGATTCGATTACGGAACGTTACCTACTCGAACTATTGAGTGACTTTATTGCGCTTTTCCTGGATTTAGGGTTAGGGTTGATTGAGATCAGAGCAGTCGTAAAATTATGTTCTAATTGGTTGCACTGGAAGCATGAAATAAACTTGGATTGTTATTTGTTCTTAATGTATATTTACAAATGTCTAAATTTGAAAGCGTTTGAAATTTCTTTTACCTTCTACATATAACTGAAATGAATTGAATCCTTATTTTTATTTAGATACCTCATCATCTGTCTTATTTGTGTTTTCAAAGTAGCAATCCAGAGGATAAGTTGATGCAATTTGCTTTGTACTTGAACCAAATAGAACTACTTTGGAAAGGGTAATTTAACAATGTACTTGTGAGTGTGATTGGCATAAGTCGATTTCTTGGTCAGTCCAGATAACTTGTCCAGAGTTCTGGATTCCATAGCTCCTCACTGTAACATGAATTTCAAGAAATAAGCTACTTTAGAGCCATTGAATATCAATACTAAACATTAAAGTGTCGTATATTATGTATAAGTTATGATTGCATCAATCTGATGTTATGATAAAAAGCTTTAGATATAGAAAATGATCAATGATGCTGATTTTTGAACACTTTTAGTTTATATGGAGCGTTCTTTTTGTAGTTCTCAGGCAGTATTGTATTTCTCTGAAACAGGATTGTTTCCTTTCCAGGAAATTTTCTTCCTTTCAGCTTTTTAAAGTTAAACCGCGCTTAGCTCATTGTGAGATGAGATGTAATATCACTGATAGCATGAGACAGAGTTCAAACATTAAAATTTCTTGAAACCCTTTGTTTACTTACTTCATCGTGTTATCTATGCCCAAAGGCAATGATGTTGCTGCACCCAAGGAAATGTCGAATACAACAATCTATGGAGTGGAATTAGATTTTTCATTATTAGCATGTGTGTTCGTGATTTCTTTGATTCTTAAATAGTTCATTTTACCTTTATTGTGAATATCTCAAAGACCATGTTTCTTATTCTTATCCAGGTGGATGCCGCAACCCTCCAATACCAGAATCAAAAACTTGTTCAGCAATTAGATGTACAGAAGCACGAGTTGCATGATCTTGAGGCCAAAATAAAAGAATTAACAGACAAGCAAAGTTTATATGATGACATGTTGATAACAGTGAACCAACTGTGGAATCAGGTTGAATATAGTTTGTGTTGATTGTGAATGCTCCCTTTTAATGGTTTTCTGTATATGATTTAATACTTTTGTTCTGAGTATTGAGTAATCATTTTGGAATATAGTTGGTTGATGACCTTGTTTTTCTTGGAGTAAGAGCTGGGATAGGTCCAAATGCCTTGACAACGATTGAACATGCCGATCAATCTCGTGGTATTTCTCAGCATTTTCCTTGTTTATTTAATATTTTCTGTATATATAATCTGAAAAGATGAATGCAATGCTTTTTACATCGGTACTAAATAGCTACATTTGAGGTGGTCTTAGGTTCAATTCCATCATGTCCTGCGGAGCAGATGTTTCTTTGTAGACTGTTGGAAGTAGATTTGATCGATAATGAGGGCAGTGATGGAATTTTTACAAGTGTCGAGAATGCGCTTGATTTACGTCGTTCATCTACTATGGAGTTGATGCAATTGCTCGAAAATACCATTGATGCTCAGAGGGCTAAAACTGAGAGCATAGCTCATGCTCTACATGGAAAACCATCTGAAGAAGGTTAGAAGAACTCTGACAGAGGTTAATTTATCAGTTCTGTTTCCTTGCTCTAATTACTTCAGTCAATTTTGTTTTCAACAGTAATTAAGATAAAGTATTTTCATCGTGAAGTTTTTTCTGATTCAGTTGGTTTTTTTAATTTGTTTAGTTTTATTTTCATCAATAATAATGGAGATACAATTGTAATGTTGAAGTTTGTACTGATTGTCTTCTTAACACATATGGGGTTCTCAGAAGCTATCATCCAATTGTCTAAGATTGATGATATGATGAAAGAAGAGGCTACTAATTTGAAGGACGTAATTAGCAATCTACACTTGAAGCATAAAGAATATGCTGAAAGAATTCCAGCTTACTTGAGCAGTCATTCATCAGATCAATCTGAGATTAAACGCCTTTCAGGTCTTTTAAGTTCTTTTTGTATCAATCATTCATTTGTTTAATTATTTTGGCAAATAATTATTTATTGTTACATTCGATCACTTAAAGATTTAAGAACTTTGGTTTGTCTAGATGACATTGATACATACTTATTCCGCAGTTTACTGAGTGATGGATAGCATAGCAATTGCTTGTATTTTGAATTTTCATTCTTTATTTTGTTTATGATGAAAGGTGAGTTGGAAGAGTTCATGGCTGAACTTGAAGAAAGTAGAAGAAAACTAGTAAGTTTGAAAATGCAAAAGGATGTAGCATCCGGGGAGCATAACCCAGCTCCAGGCGCAAGAAATGGAAATCTGTCACCTGAAAAAATAGCAGATAGGATAATGGACTTGCAGGAAATGAAGGATTCCCTTGAGGAAACAAAGGTACCATGGAAGAGTGTATCTGTTCCCACCTGTCCTTTTCTTATCTCGCGATAATGAATTAAGAAATATTGCAGATACTGGCTGCAGATCGTCTAATCGAGCTTCAAGATGCACAAAAAGACAATCTGATTTTATCGAAACAATTACAAGATCTTCAGGTTTTCAGTTTTGACGTTTTATTTGTTGTATCTGAAAGCTGCTAATCATACATTGCTTTTTCATTATTATAGTATTAGATTTTGTTGTTTAGAAGGATCTAAGATGTAAGTTTTGTGTCTAACAGAATGAACTGAAAGGTGACAAATACATTAACTCATCCCGGCCATACACTTTACTCAATGACCAGCTTCAACATTGGAATGCTGAAATGGAACGATACAAAGCACTGACGGGCTCTCTTCAGGTTCAACTGCTTTGTTTACATATTGATTGGATTTTCTCCTTTGTGTTTTTGTTTTAAAGTATAATTTCCAGGCTGACAGGCCTCATCTCATGAGGAGGGAGAGGGAACTGAATATAAAAGCAGATTCAGACGATGCATCTAGGAATGTCATTGATGATGCTCAGTCTAGGATTGAAGAGCTAGAGCTTCAGCTACAGAAGTGTGTTACTGAGAAAAATGATGTTGAGATTAAGATGGAAGAAGCACTACAGGATTCAGGTGAATTATATACCATTTTGTTTGCATGTTTTTTACTATTGTGATTTAGAGGAGCTTTCGCGAAGGTTTACTTGCTCCAGGTAGAAAGGATATTAAAGCAGAATTCCGTGTCATGGCCTCGGCTTTATCAAAAGAAATGACAATGATGGAAGCTCAGTTGAATCGATGGAAGGAGACAGCTCATGAATCACTTTCCTTATGTGAAAAGGCCCAGTCATTAAAAGATTTATTAAGTATAAAGGTTTTGTACCCTCCCTGCTTGAACAACTTCAACAGAAAATTATTTGTTAACTTTGTGTTAAGTTTTCCATTCAATTTTTGGGATTACTATTCTCGCTCTTTCTTTTTCTTGGTGTTGGTGAGGGGAAAGGGAAGGGCTTTGAGTGGTTAAGCGAAATTAGGATGCAGGTTATGTGCTTAGTAGAGGATATCATTTTGTTGAGCATTCATACAGTGATGCTGCTAGGACATTTTGATATAGGTGATTTGCCTTATTCTGTCGTAGCTGGAAATGAGTAGAGTCCTTATATCTAAAATAAAGTAACGAAAATCATTAATGGTTTTAAAATGTATGGACTTCAACTTGTTCAAATGTATCTCATTTTTTTCAGATTTATCTCTTAATTTATAGTAGAGCTTCAATGTCATTGCGTCCCTTTATTTCCTTTTTTTTTAATGGGTTTTGAGCAAGTCTCTGAAATTTATCCATTGTTTTATTCTTGATAAGACAAATGAACAAAAGAGTTTGGCAGACAAATGTGCGCAACAAATGGTGGAAATAAAATCTCTCAAGACACTGGTAAGTTTGTCTATTTTGATCTTGAATTGCTATTGTCTGATTTTGCCGATGTTGTTCAAAAGGTCGGTAAGGAAAAGTTGTTTGGTATATTGAGTTTTGGTACAATTGGTCAAAATTAATTTTTAGAATAAGAACATCTAGTAAATGCTGTTGCTAGCAACTTTCTGATATGAGTATTGTCGAGTGTTCATGCTACTAGGTCATGGATGTAATGAATGAAACACTTGGACATGTATGCAAGTATTATAACCAAAGGGCCTTAATGTCAAAACAATGTCTGATTTTTTTTATCTTGAAGCTCTCGCTGTATGTTTTGCAACTTCAAGATCAGTAACTGATAAAGATGAATGTGTTACAGATTGAGAAGCTGCAGAAGAAAAAGCTTGAAATGCAAATCTTTTTGGACATGTATGGACAAGAAAGTTATGACAACAGGTATCTTGATATATTTTGTTATATCAAGCAATGTTATGTGGCGAAAATATAACCTGATGGTATTTGATTGAAAGCAAAAAGTTTGTGTCAATGTGTTTAAATGTGCTTCTCCATGCTATCGGTTTTTAAGGAATTGTAAGAAAGTTATTATTCTAGGACGATTGATTCTTCATGCTATCAGCAAACACACTTATGTTAAAAAAAGCACAAGATAGGGTGGGTTTGGGCTAGTGTTCATGGGTAGTGCCGGTTAAAATGAAGTTAGCCTACTTGTGAAGGAGAGTGTTAGAGCAATGATTTACATATCGGTCCCACTACCTATCAGCTTAAGTTTTTGGGGTCATAGTTCAACAAGTGTTGATGGATATAATTCATTGAAGATTGAAAACTTCTGTTTGTTGCAATGGACAGCTAGTTAAAATTTCTTGTTTGCATCTTATATTGCTGTTGGGTGTGGTTTCATAATTCATGTTTTTTATTTGATATGTTTCACATTGGAATTTTGAATTCCAGAGATGTGATGGAGATTAAAGAATCAGAACGGAGAGCTCATGCACAAGCTGAAATGTTGAGAAATGCTTTAGATGAGAATAGTTTAGAGTTAAGAGTGAGAGCTGCTAATGAAGCTGAGGCTGCCTGCCAACAAAGGCTTTCAGTGGCTGAAGCTGAGATAGCTGAATTAAGGGCCAAACTGGATGATTCTGAGAGGTTTGTTTTCTTATATCAGTTTTTGTTCTCATATCTATGTAGGCCTTTATTCAAGGACTCAATTATTGCTTTGATATTCGTTTTAAACCCCGGTCTCAAATAGTAATCTTGATATTCATTAGGGGGGTAGAATCCCCTTTTCAAGTACTTTGTATAGGTTCAACCTTTATTTTCCGAGTAATGGTGCTTAATGCAGTTGTTTATGTATGTGCGGATGGCCTTATTTTGGTTTTATGGCTGTTTATTTTGTATTTTTTTCAGAAATTATTGAGCTTATGTCAGAACATGTTTGTGAGAGTTATTTGACATACACATCACTTGTATGAACTTTTTGCTCGTTAACAATTTTATGCTATCATTTTAAATGCAGGGACATTTTGGAGCTTTCGGAGGTCATTAGAATTAAAGATGGAGAGGCTGAAGCATATATATCTGAAATTGAGGTGTGCAGTTGAGTTTACTATGAAGATTGAGTTTTTATAGGTTAATGTGATGTCTTCTAGGCATGTTGGTGTTGACCTTCCTTTTACTGACATAAGTATCTTTTTTGGGTTGGGAGGAACAGGGGGGGTCTATGTTTCCTAGAATTTTTTAGCAGTGTCTGTCTCTGTAACCCATGTGGTACAGTTGGAAATTTTAAGGATTTTTCCCATGAAAATGAAATGGTACCCCAATATGTTAGAAGAGTTGGTGCTTATAGGGAAAGTGAAGAGTTTGGATAACAAAGAGGGATTGAATCTGTGACATCTCAATTATAAATATATGAGACACTGCTGTAAGAAGCAGTTAGATGGTGCTCTCATCAGCTTCCTGATTTAGATTCTCTGTCTTGCAGACCATAGGTCAGGCTTATGAAGATATGCAGACTCAAAATCAGCATCTGTCGCAGCAGATGACTGAGAGGGAGCAATACAATATCAAGGTTAGCTCTGATAATCTTCCTTCATTGTTTGTTTGCTATTTTCTGCCTCGTTTATATCTTGGTTCCTCATTATCTAGTTATATGATGTGATTGACACTTGGGTGTGTTTCCTTATTGTGTATTGTATTTTATCTTGCAGCTTGTTTCTGAGAGTGTGAAGACAAAGCAGGCTCAGAGCTTTCTACTGTCTGAAAAGCAGGCATTAACAAAGCAACTTCAACAAATTAATACGTCTCTGGACTCTCTGAAGCTGAGGATTGCTCATAGTGAAGAGCAGGTATGGTTTATTTGTACATGAGAACCGCTTTATTTCTTGTTATCCTATCACAACAACTAATTGAATATTGCAGATGAAACTTTGTCTGAGTGAGGGCATCAAATCTACTCAAGAAGACAGGCACCTTGCCATTAGCTTGGAAACAGCAAAGTGGGAATTGGTTGATGCTGAGAAGGACTTAAAGTGGCTTAAATCTGCTGTTGCTTCTTCTGAAAAGGATAATGAACAAACCCAGCGAAGGATGGATGATATTGAAGTGAAATTGGACCGTGAAAGGTGGATTTATTTATTATTTGAAAGCTTTCTTTTGGGTTCACTTTTTTTTTTTTCTTCAAGATATACCTTTATTTAAATTATGTTAAAATGATCCTTCTAGTTTTATAATATGCATCATATCGATACATTTCATAGTTAGCTTCTAGAAGATAAACAGTCGAGACTTGGGCACATGTGCAGTTGTCTGTTCATTGGCATTTGATGGATGTAGTATCTTCTCCTGTTGCAAACTGCACGAGATTCGCTTTAATCATTACAGTTGTTGATCTAGTCGATATGATGTTAAGGCATGTAGTGACCATTATGCGGCTGTTAAATTTGACACTTGCCTTGATTATGGCTGTGAAACTCGTCTCTAACTGAGTTTGATGCTTTAGTTCACCATGGGTACCACAAAGATAGGCACCACTCCTATTTTCATGCCACGTGTGAGGGAAGGTGTAATGTATGAACAGAAGTGTCAGATGTATATTACTCTGTCTAATGGGATTATTTGCAAGTTCAAACAAGATTTCTAGATCTTATATGTGATCTCCTGTAGAGTTTGTGAAACCGAATTTGAATCTGAAACTTGATTGTGTTAAACCAGAACTGAAAGGAAGAAGCTCGAGGAAGAACTAATGGAATTGAATGAGAAGATTGTGGAGATGAGTTCCGAACGGGGAGAGGCTGCAATAAAGAAACTCCAAGATGAAATTACAGGTTGCAAGCAGATACTCAGATGTGTTGTATGTGCTGATCGGCCAAAGGAGGTAAACAAGCAATGTAGCTTTTTCGATAATTTTCTTGAATTATTTTTCAACGTCTCCGGATCGTGTTTCGAACCAAGAATAATCAGAAGATGCTTTGTACTTGACAGGTTGTAATTGTGAAGTGCTACCATCTATTCTGCAATCCATGCATCCAAAAGAACCTAGAGATTCGCCACAGGAAGTGCCCTGCTTGTGGAACTGCATTTGGTCAAAGCGATGTTCGATTCGTGAAGATATAAGTTTACATCATCAAATTCTATCTTCACCCCTAGTTTTAGCTCACATTGCTCTTATGATGATGTATTTGGAGCCCTGTAAATTGGAGACAAAAGGGCTTGTTTCTCCTAGTGTAATATTTATCTAAGTAATGGAACTAAAAATTACTACAATTTTAACCTCCCCAACTTATACCCAAATAACGTTTTATTTTTCAGAACAGAGTTTTTGTAACAAATTAAATGTGCCATAAAATTTTATTTTTTCTCTTTTATTCAAATTTATTGAATTAGGGTTTATGTTGATTTGAGATTGTGGGTAGGATTTTTCATTGAGTGATTTCGGAATTAAGATTTGTATTAATTTAAGATTTTTGAAGTTTAAAGACTGATTTGATTGTTACTGATTTTATGTAATTTGAGAAATTTTAGAATTAGAATTTGTGCTGATTTGAGATTGTAAACGATTTTGTATAATTCGAGCGATTTTGGAATTAGGGTTTATCTATTTATGAGAGAAAAAAAAAATGAAGGGACAAGGAAGAAAGAAGAAATGATGAGCGAAAAAAAGGGAAATGAGAAGGAAAGATGATGATAAAAACTCAATTTGGGAGATAAAACGTTAAAAAGAAAGCTCAGAGAATATTTTGGTCCAATTTTGTCCTTATAGATACTGTGGGCCAAAATTAATTTATGGTATGAAGCCAACTTTGGATATGGGTCTTGTTGTAGCAATGGAATGGATCATGTCGATGTCTGATTCACTACGATACGACGTAGTTTCGATGGTGATCCAGTTGCTTGGCTAGATTTGAGTAGTAGGGCTCTCTTCATTGTGATCATTCAAAGAAATAATGCTTATCTCCTTTGTCAATTCATCTGTATCATCATCCAGTTTCCAGTTTGCAGCCAATACTAATTTCAAGAGTCGGATTAATTTCTTACCCAAGAGTCTTTTTCCTGGTTTTGATAGGGAACCCACCAAGACCCTCAGAAGATTACTTTGTTTGAAGGAAGGATTTCAGCTTAATCGTAATGCTAAGAGGAAGCTTAGATCAA
>JAYMTB010001217.1:0-11405 GCA_036897585.1 Francoa sonchifolia
GATATAGATATATGTCAAGGTTCATGACCCATGCAATCTAATAAAGTCTATGAAGTCAAAGTATATGAATGAATGAAAAAATGGGTCTACTTGATTAGTCTTGCTTTAATTAAGTCTTTGTTAGGGAAACTAACATTACAAGCCTTACTCTATTTGGTACCTAATCTTGTCATCTTTCTTTTTGGTAAGTAGAGTTTTACTTACCATTTTAGACTTTTTATGACTACCAAACTAGACAAGTACAACTTTAGAGAGAGATAGAGAGCTATGAAATTCTAACTTATATTCGTCGCACAATAAAAATCTGACACATCATATATTAGAGTATTTTGCCAATGTGTCGATTTTAAGAGAGTTGGAGAGAAATGAATTTTACTTTATATCTAATGCGTGTGCACTAGGATAATAAAAATATGACGCATCAGCATGTATTAATGTACTCATGTCCGATATTGCTGATGCTTCAGTTTTTATTATATCAGTGCACATACACGCACTTGGTAGTTTAGAGAGAGAGAGATTTATTCTACATTATAGCAGTGCATATGCATCGTGACAATAAGAAACTAATTATGCGCCAAGACTATAAAAAACAATTTCATCAGCATGCATCAGTTCATTTTACTAATGTGTCAACTTCTTATTACTCGATGCACATGCACCGAGTATTGCTAATATGTCAGGTTTTTATTATTCCAGTTCGTATATATTGGGTGTAAGGTAGTTTTTTCGCTCCACGGATTTGGAGAGAGAGAGATGCGTGAGCATGACACAAATCTTAGGTGTGAAAACATGCCCTTTTTAAGTCATATTGATCACAAGGTGATTGCAAAATATGCACTTTTATTAATTCTATTAAAATTAAGTGTCATTTTTCTAACACACTTTACTTTGACAATTACTCCTTTTAAATAATAAAAAAGTTCGAGACACGATTGGATCAATTTTTTCTATTTTAATATACGTTTTTTCACCGGTTGATAACTTGTTTATTGTATCATACTCAAATATTCTCCAAGATACGACTGTAATTATACATTTAACTAAATATAATAATTTTGATATTTGGTCAACCAAAAAAATCATAATCATATAATTTTCAAATTATTTTTCGACGTGACACTCTCAAACTCTCGTATCGAGCTCATACACCTGTTTTACTGTTCGTTGTCCCACTCGCTACGATGATAAAGTCTTTAATTTTTAAGACTCAATTTATTCTAAAAAATAATTTTATATTAGAAAATTTTCATAAAATACATCACCAACAAAATCTTAGCTCATACGTACGTAAAGCCATCCATGCCTTAATTGTTTTTGCTTTGGTCATTTTTGAGTTAAATAATTGAGACCCAACTATGAATTTTCTAAATTTTTATATTTTTTTCGAAGATAAATAATGTGGCATGATGTGTTCTTGAGAGTTTATTATGTGAATTAGAAATATTTGTTTCGAGAAATTATCACCCACTTGAGCAAATTTAATTAGAAAATTTTCGGGTATTTTGTGATCTGATTGTGACATAATCAGCATGTTTCATGGCTTATACGATTTTAGATGTTGCAAAATTGTAGATTTGATCGGAAAATTTACGAGGCTGCAATAAAAATACGAGAAATAGTCGAGTCCTAAGTGAAAAATACGAGATAGAAATTCTACTAGGCCTAATAAATTAGTCTTATCGATGTCCTATAAAATTATTTATGTCAATTTTTGTTGGACTATGCAGCGTAATCCAATTTAATTAAATCCGAAGTTAGAGTAATTTCTTTTATAAGGAATATGGATAGATCGATCAGTAGTTAATACGTCCAACAAACACGTATTGTTGGACGTAAAATGCAATTTTTGGAACATGTTTTTTTTTCCTTTTAATTTGGAACACGTAAAAAAAATTTTGAAATCTGAAAATCATTGGCTTTAGAATCATATCGAGAAAAGAACATGAAAATGATGATAACATAGGAAGTAAAAGCATAAAGGCGAATTTTCTGCAATACAATGTGTAAAAAATGCGGAAAAAGTTGTATTTACTGATACAGAAAGGGTTTCGTTCAAAGATTACCACCGCGCAGTGCTAGCACCAGATGGAGGACAGAACCACCCTTGATGTTGTAGTCCTTGGCTGTTTTGTCATCTCCTAGCTGTTTTCCCGCGTATATCAATCTGCACGGTGGACATAAATGCTGAGTGGCGTTTGTGTTATGAGAGAGAATGACTTTGTGAGCCTGCGAGTGAGCAAACAGCTGTGTGCTCCATGGTGCAACAGGTACCCGCAACATTTGAGTGGCAAATTCTACTTCACTGTTGAACTTTATATGATACGCTAAAGTCGCGCAAGCACAATTACATCATTTATGGGATGTACAATCGGATTTAAGGGCCATAGAATGAGCAAGAACACAACTCAATTCATATATGACTTCACAAATCACGGAGACATAAAATTAGGGTTCCGTTTGGGGTTGATTTTGGAGGAATGGTTTCCGGATTCCAAGGGGATTAGAGCGGAAGCTCCACTCACAAGCTTCCCCTAAACTCATCGAAATCCGGGACCTAGAATCACTCCCAAATGAGGCCCAAAATATTGCATGCAGCAAACAATTAACAGTACCAAATAATTCAAAATGCGGGAAAAGGAAAGAAAGTTAAAACCTTTGCTGCACAGGAGGAATGCCTTCTTTCTCCTCAACCCGTTCCTTGATCCGATCAATGGTATCATTTGGTTCAATATCGATCTCAATTTCTTTTCCGGTAAGAGTCTTTACCTTGATCATAGTTCCTCCCCTAAGCCTCAGAACAAGGTGAAGAGTAGATTCCTTTTGGATGTTGTAATCTCCAAGAGTTCGTCCATCCTCCAATTGTTTACCAGCAAATATCAATCTCTGTTGATCGGGAGGGATACCCTCTCTGTCCTAACATACATATATCCAATGTGAGTAAAGCTTCAATATCTCCAACTGACAAAAATTGAACACAACAAATCATCATATCATCGTAACATGGGTTAAAACCAGCAAAATCACAACAAATCACAATTTTGAGTAACTTCAGAATTACACGAAACAAATTACAAAGCATCCATAAGAAAAATATAAAACCGAGCTACCAAAGAGTAGGCTAAATATACTTAAATCGGCTCAATGAAACCTTATTACTAAACCATTTAAGTCAGCTACATAAATCTTTTGCTTCACTCACAGTTCATTAATCACCATTACCACATTCTGGAAATCTCAAATTTCAACTGAAAATAAAGAGTTCAAGACCCTTAACTACACGAGTGAATACCCCGAATCTCCACTATGTTCTACAATCAATTCCCCCATGATCTAAACATGTGACTAATCACTCCATTCTTCAAGGAAATTTACTTTCATAAACTCAAAATTCAGCTCTTAAATCCCATCTCAGACCAGACCAATAACTAAAGATTACTAAACAAACTATCCTTACACTTAATGAATCTATGAACTCCTAAAATTCAGACCCATATAAGAAAACAATCAAAAGTTTGCAATTTTCCAGCAATACAAACAGACCCATCAATGAAAAAACACATAAATGATCAGAAACTATACATTCCTATATAAACAGAACTACACATACAGTTAATAAACCTATAAGCTCCTAAAAATTCAGACCCATATCCGAAAAAATCAAAAGTTCACAAATTTCCAGTAAAACAAACAGACCCATCAACAAAAAAACACATAAATAATCAGAATCTATACATACAATAAATGAATCTATAAGCTCCATCAGAAAAATTAAAAAGTTTGCAATTTTTTCAGCAAATCAAACAGACCCATCAAAGAAAAGACACATAAATGATCCAAAATCAGAAATAGAAACCTGAATCTTGGCTTTGACATTGTCAATCGTATCGCTACTCTCAACTTCGAGAGTGACAGTCTTTCCAGTTAGGGTTTTGACAAAGATCTGCATAATTCTGTCCTCGAAATCAGATTTTTGCACCTGGGTTTTATAAATTGTGAGACTTTCTATAGGGAATCGAAGTCGAATCGATCTTGAGTGGCGATACTTGAAGAATTTGGCCCACAAATATTAGTTTCCTTTTTATTCCTAAATTGTGTTGGAAATTCATCCTCATCCTAGATATTACAATTCTTTAATTTATTTATTTATTACATATTTTATTAATTAATTTTCTATAATATTTATTAATTTGAATATTTAATATTAGACATTTACAAAATTTTGTTAATAATTGTATTTTTTAATCATCATTTTATTGAAAAATAACTTTTGAATCAAAATTAATGCTTTCAAATAGTATTCCATACAAATTAAAAAGAATCTATTCTGTTCCGAAAAATAATATATTTAAGAATATTAACTGAAATAATATTTTTAAGCATAAGCATCAAAATCGTTACACTGTATTTTAGCAATTAGTTTCACAAGAAACCAAAAATTTAGTCGATTTTTTTTTTTTTTTTGTTTCGTAAAGTACCTTATTTATCGTGTTTTTATTGGGCCGTAGGTTCTGTTTATTAAGGAAAAACGGCCCATTGGGTCTTTAAAAGGGAAAACAGTCTCATTGGGCTTTAACAGAAGCCGACCCGTTTAGACAATTGGGCCTGTACAAGAAAAAGAGGCCCAGTGAACCTTACCTAGCCCGTTTCAGCAGGCCCATTGGGCCTTTGCACAGAACCCGACCCTTTTCAACAATTTGGATTGGTGCCATCTTCCTTAATGCTTAAACCCTAGCAGAGCCTCTAAGCTTCCATAGCAATTAGCAGCAGAGTTGGCATTTCTTGGTTCAAGTGTTGTTAATGGGGAAGCAGAAATCGAAGATAGTACTGCCGCCGGAGTTACCGCCAGAGATATTGGAGGATGAGATTGAAGTGTCTGATGAGGATTTGCAGTTCGTTAAGGAGAATAGTGATTATGCTGGCTTTGTCTCTCGATTGGATACTCAATCGATTACCAAGTGTGTAGCTTATACTTGTACTGTTCGTTTTTGCTGTTTGTGTGTTGATATGCGTATTTCTTGCAAGTTTTGTGTTATTGTATTACTTTATGTTCAATCGGAAGTAAATTTGTGGAATTTGTCTTTTTATAAGTGGGGAATGAGCTTTGTTAGTGAATGTTCATTGTTTTCTTTATTCAATATTGACTGATGTCTTAGCAGTTTTGGGAAACTGAAAAAAGCTGATATAGTTTGAGCTTTGAATGAAATGGATGTATAGTTCTTAAATGAATTTGAAATAGTTAAAGTTATACATTTTAAAGCAATGAAAAATTTTGGTGTTATAAAGTGGAATATAATGGTAGCAAGCAACATGATCACATGAAAAGTGCAGTTTTTTCAGGTAGTTTTCTGATGCAGTGAAATACTGTATATCTACAATTTTCTACTTGTGAGAGCATCATATTTTTTATGTTTAAACTTTATTCTTTACCTTTACCTGTAGACATGTTACTCGTGTTGCCGATGCGAAAGAAGATGCTTTGGAGTCTTTGTATGAGAGGCGATTAAAAAGAAAGACCCTGCTGAAAGATAAAGAGGAAAGTGGTGCTCAGGTTGATCCTGTAGATGCTCTTCCTGTCAAGAATTTAGATGGAACACTCTACTACCGGACTGGTAGTATCTTATTATATTCTTTTATTTTGTGATAAGTCCCTATATGTTTTTGGAATGGACTAGTAAAAGTGCTTCATGTTTTTATGCAATGCAGCACAAAAGAAATCAAAAACATCTGAAAATGGTCAAGAAGATGTCGAGGATGCCGAAGAAGCTGTTACTGATAGAAGCATAGTGAAACTGACAAAAGCAGAGAGGAGGGCAAAGCTTAAAAGGAGTAAAAAAGATGCAAAGAAACAAGGCAAGGATGTCGATAGAAGTGAAGAAGTGCAGCAAACACCACAAGCTACTGCGCTGGTACTATTTTACTCTAACAACAAAATTAGTTTGTTTTCCTATATGACTAAGAACCCCCCCTGCAATATGCTAGCACACACTGATAACAATTAATCTGTTCACATTTCTTTTTCAGTTTATACTTTTTTGAACTATTTTCCTTTAGCGACTCTTATTCTATTTAGTAAGCTTATGGGGAAGATTGTCTAGAATCCGTGTTCTTTCGTTTATGCATCCTATTAAATGTTTTTCACTCATCGTTTTAGGCTGAGATAAAAGAAGATCTTACAGCTGAAGAAACATTTGAGAGTAAAAAGCGTAAACTTGCAGAGCTGGGAGTGGCTCTGCTTTCCGATCCAGAATCCAATATTAAATCTCTAAAAGAGATGTTACAAACTTCTAAAGATGATGACCAAGCTATTATCAAACTTGGGATGCTATCCTTATTGGCTGTTTTCAAAGACATCATTCCTGGGTAAAACAACTACTTTTTTTATCACTGTTTTTATTGTCAGTTTTTATTCAATTTTCTTTCTCTACCTGTTTGGTAGTTTCAGTTTCTTTATACTAATCTGTAATGTGCATGACAGCTACCGGATTAGGCTTCCTACTGAGAAGGAGATGGAGATGAATGTTTCCAAAGCTGTTAAGAAGATGCGGTTCTATGAATCAACTCTTCTCTCTGCATACAAGGTTTGGCATGGTTCACTTTTTTGTTAATATTTGTATACTATTGGAGCTAGCTGTACTAAAGAACTTTGATTGATATTGTTATGGTTTGTGTCTTTATTTGGAACCTCTGTGAGATTTTCCTGACTTGACTCCTAGTGTTGATGGTAATGCATAAGATGTTTGACATTGAAGATTTTACTGATTCCTATGTCTATCCTTAAGTCTATTACATAGGCTTTACCTATGGTACCTAGACTTAGGTTCATGTGTTAGGTGCAGGAATTACTGATTTTCATGTTTATTAGTAATTTTGGTTTTTTAATTCTCATTCCATCTATTTTTTCAGGCATACCTGAACAAGTTGATTTCATTAGAAAGACAGTCATCATTTCAGCAGGTCGCAGTACGCTGTATTTGTACTCTGCTTGATGCAGTTCCCCACTTCAACTACCGAGAGGCGTTGTTAGACATTGTTGTCAGAAATTTAAGCTCCTCAGATGATTTGATAAGGTTCAGATAATATATCTTTTTGTTCTATAAATTATTAAAGAATCAAGGAAGGGCTTTTGAGGATTGAAATTGAGACTGGATTAGCATATGAGTAACCAGAATAACTAGAGCAAATCTAAGATCCACCTCCAAAAAGAGGCAATATGAGAACATTGTTAATAAGAGTGAAGATAGGGAAATCATAGTTGAATCATCAATAATGTCATTTTGCAAGTAATTGAAAACAAGAAATTCCTAAGGAGTTTAAAGTATTTTGATAGTTAATATAGTGGTATTTTGGTATTCAAGGTTTTGGTTTTAGAGTGACTGTTAATCCATATCAAAGGCTTAAAGAACTGTTCGTACAAACTGTTGTTGTAAATGAGTGTTATATGTCATACAAAATATGGTTGATGTGTTTGTATTGCTGAAATATGTATTTCTTCATAGCAATCTCTGTTTCTTTTGTCTGACTAGGGTGCCTACTACTTGTTGACAGGAAACTGTGTAGTGCCACTATTAAGTCACTTTTTACAAATGAGGGAAAACATGGTGGTGAGGTTACAATAGAGGTCGTACAATTGATTGCGAATAACGTTAAAGCTCATAATTGTCAGTTGCATCCCGAGTCCATTGAGGTATGAGTATTGTTGCTGACCCTGACCTAATAAGAACAATTATCATCTCACTAACGAAGAGAGGCTAAGGTGTTATTTTTGTTTACCTATGCTTTTCTTCTGTTACTTTTGTCAGGTTCTCATGTCTTTGTCATTTGACGAAGATCTTGGGAGGGCTCAGAAACAAGCAAGGGATGAAAAATTCAAAAATAAAAAGAATAAGAAAAGAAAGCATTCTGAGGAGCCAAATCCTTTGCTGAAAAACAGTGAAAGGAAGAAAAGTAAGCAAGAATTAGTAAAAAAGATGCGAGAGGAGGTATTTTTCTCTTACATTAAAATGTCAACCTTTTTTGGTTCCCATTCAATTGTTCATGTTGTTAAGGTGCTTTATGCACAGGTTGCAGCTGATTATAAGTCTGTTACTTCTACCCCGGATGTTTCCGAGCGGAGAAGCATGCAGTCGGAGACCCTGTCTGCTGTTTTTGAGATATATTTCCGAGTTTTGAAGTGCACCATGCATTCAACTGCAGCAAGGTGTGTTCCTGTACTATACAATTAGAGAAGAAGAAAGTTGGATTGGTTGTTCTGGTATTTGCGTTTTACATGGATTTATTACGAAGTCATACTTCTAAGTTCTTATCGACAGGAAGCATCAATCATTTTATGATAAGTACATAGTGTTTTCTTTTCGGTTGAATTTAACACTCAGGTCTATAATGGTTTGTTTTCTCAGATCTGAAGAAAAAGCTACAGGTCCATCGGAACCCCACCCACTGCTTTCTCCATGTCTTGATGGTTTAGGAAAATTTTCTCATCTGATTGATTTAGATTACATGGGTGATCTAATGAATCATCTGAGCAAGCTTGCTTCTGGTGGTCGTAACTCTGAAAGTTCTGCAGAGAATTGTTTGAAAAGTTTAACTGTATCTGAACGCCTCAGATGCTGCATTGTTGCTTTCAAAGTGATGAAGAACAATCTTGATGCCTTGAATGTTGATTTACAGGACTTCTTTGTCCAGCTTTACAATCTTATACTCGAGTACAGGCCTGGAAGGTTAGTACTACAACAAGCCATGTCCAAAACTTTTACTGGGAAAGCACATGTTGTAGCTTGTCATTTCACTATCATGTTCAATTAATTTGCATTGCTTTCTGGCACTATTCCTGAAACTTTGTTTTCTTTGATTAGTGATCTAAAATAGTGTTTCATGCAAAATGACTGCTATGAAGAAAGTATTTGTTGCATGTCAAAGCGGTGATACACAAGATGGTTGCTCTTTTAATAACTCAAATAAGTTTTTGTATGTATTTGTTTATGGAGCAGAGACCAAGGTGAAGTTTTGGCCGAGGCTCTGAAGATTATGTTATGTGAGGACAGACAACGGGACATGCAAAAGGCTGCTGCATTTGTCAAACGTCTGGCCACATTTGCATTATGCTTTGGATCTGCAGAGGCAATGGCTGGTATTTCATTTAATGCCATATTATTAAACTTTTTATTTACTCATAATGTTTTTTCTATTGTAGATGTCTCTTTATCCTATTATTTTCTTTGAAATTTTGCAGCCTTGGTCACTTTAAAGCATCTCCTTGTGAAGAATATAAAGTGCAGGAACCTGTTGGAAAATGATGCTGGTGGTGGCTCAGTTTCAGGCTCCATAGCGGTAAGCTCCCCTTCCATTTTTCTTCAGACATTGAAGATGATACTGTCATACAGAAGTGCATTGTGAAAACACCTTAGCATCCCTTGAATGTTCTTCTGATTAGGGTTGCGAATAGAGCGATATAATAAAACCATGTCCATGTAGCACCCATGTAATTAATAATCTTCATCGTAATGCTTCTGATTAAGAATCGACATCAATGAATTAATAGAGTGATTCTGTCTATTATAGTACTATGTGTAACGCTAGTTCATATGATTGTTCATATGATTTTGTTTTTATCTGCTTTTGAACTTTCTCCCTCGATTGAAGCTCTTGAGCATATAGCAATATAACTACATATCTTTCTGTGACGTGCAGAAATATCAGCCATTTGCCATGGACCCTAACTTATGTGGAGCGCTTGCTTCAGTTCTTTGGGAAATCAATCTTCTATCGAAGCATTATCACCCAGCTGTTTCAACCATAGCTTCTGGGATTTCAAGCATGAGTAGTTCTCAGAACCAAGTTCAAAACCAAGTTTACGCATCCACTCTCTCGCCTCAACAAGCTTTCATGGACATGTCAATTGAGCGGGAATTATTCAACCCAAAGAGTGACACTGGAAAATCCAATAAAACGGGAAAAAGAGGAAGCAGTTCCTCCAAATCAACGAATCAGCCAACACTAATTGGAAGTCCCGATAACGAAGATGATGTGCGAAACAAACTTGCCAAGCATTTCACAGTTCTTAGTAACTTCAAGTTTGACGAGAGGTTAAGAGGTGAGTTAGATCGCACAACTTTCTCCCTACAGTTGTACGAAGAATATCGAAGAAACAAGAAAAAGCTTGAAACACGAAAATCAACAAAACGACTCAAACATTGATTGTGTAATCAAATTTTGACATGTATCGTAATTTATCAGATTCTCGATTCATTATATTAACACCTTTCACATATTCTTGATAACTTATTTCTGCGTATAATGTCCTACATTCCCACATCCCATTATTTGCGTATTCTTGATAACTTACGTGAAATGACTGACTAACAACAAAAACACTGTAATGACCCGAAACTCCCATTATTCGGTATGGTTTTTGTCCTTATTAATCGAATTACCAAAAAGCATTAGGCTACCAAGAACTTCCCAATTACTCAAATCTTACTTTTATTACAGGCAAAACAACCATTATACTCGAAAACGACTGCTTTAAGCAAATGTTGGTCCAAATGAAAATAATGAATATATTGGAAGTAACCAAATGATGAAATTAGATGAGATAGGACCCCAAATGTTTAAAGTGTGAGTATGTACGAAATTGGCATAATTAAAGGCGGATTATATGCATTAAATTTGGTGGTTTTGGATAATGATTTGGATTATGTCTTTTTGTTATTTTAATTAAACATCACCAAACTTGTGTCCCAATGTATTATGGAAACGCCATTCTTGTTTACCAACTTCTTGTCCCCATACTTTTATGTCCCTCTCCCCATAATTACCCTTTTGACATTACCAATTTGTATGGATCAATCATTTTTAGCCAAAATTAAATCTGAGTTTTAAAATTAGAATTGATCGAAAGATTTCGAGAAAATTAAGTAAAATGACTAAAATACCCCTAACCTCTAAGCGATATATTCAAGGGTATTTTGTCATTTTATAAAAAAAAAAATTGTAGTGTAACATTTTTATTTACATGGCTCTCATTGTAATCTTAGTATATAAGAGGATATCTACTTTTTTAAACTTTAATTTAATGTCTCGACCAAAAATGATTACTTATTCATATCAATCAATTAGTGGTATTCGTATCAATCAATTAGTGATATCAGACTCAGTTCTCACATCAATATTTTTATGATATAATAGTTACCAAGTTTAGTATGTATTTATAATTTATCGTAATTATATGCTCGGGAGTTGTGATTTTTAAATTTTGAAATAGTAGTGAAATTTTTTCTGATTTAACAGTGAAAATAGTATCATTTATCCGGAATGAACTTTAGTAATAATTTATACGAGGAGGGACGGCTAACGGCGGTGCCAGGTGGCGGCGGCGGTGTCTTTTCCGACGGAGAAATTTCGTG
>JAYMTB010001218.1:0-11403 GCA_036897585.1 Francoa sonchifolia
ACACTTCACGTTCTTCTAACATATATTTCATTTAGGCCGAGTTGGAGGAATCAAACGAGAAGGAAGGCCCAGAGGTTGAGGAAGCTAGAAACACTATTGCAGTGGTCGATCATTTTTTTGTTTCAGAGAACTGAAACTTACTATCACGGATGAAGTTAATGGAGATAGGCATCGGTAGTAATGAATTTGTGCTGCCTCTTTGCAGTCAAGTCATTAGGCATGGATTACCAGTAGGTTGAATTTGAGACTCTTTCCTAAAAGCCTTATCTTTCCCGCATATGATTACTACTCGCGAGACTTATATGAACTGTCTTGCCTGTGTAAGTTTGTATTCAATATATCTCAATCATGCAACATCAGTTTCAAAGCATTGTCTCATGTTTTGTTCGAAATTTAAACATACGGGGCTACAAAAAACACGAAGACGTGATAAACAAAATCTTACAACACGACCTGATTAATAGCAGGTCTGGAAAATATAGTCATCTGGATATGCTGGTATCAGCATCAACCTATAACTATTAAAAGTGACAACCACTTTCTTCTTTCCTTATTGTATATGTAATATGGTATGGGAACACAACCAATACTGAACATAAACACGGACTATCTCAGCCAGCTAATTATTCCGAACCATAATGCTCATCATCTTCCTCTAGCCAACTTCTCGTAGACTTCATCAATCTCGACCTGCACAATGCTGAATGACTTACAAACGAGTCCTTTATAGAAGTTGATATAATTCAGGTGGCTGAAGAGAGCTGTTCAATTTCACCTGATAATACTTGAGCAATTTGTTTCTTCGCTTCTTCATTGTTGCAGTCACAAAATCTCTTTCCATATCAAAGATGCGGGGTTCTAAAATTATTCCTTTGATGCATTCAAAACCTCTCAGCTGGTTTGAAGAAACGAGCATAAGTCTCCATTAAAGGGATAATGAGTTCAAGTTTGACGATTGAAATTGAACTGACATTACCTTGTTTCTCTCGGCCGTAGATTTCAGCTCAAGGAGAACATACTTTTGCAATACTTCGAGCAAACACAGTTCAGAAAACGAACCCGTCAGACCATTTTCATATGCCCACTTTTTAGTAGTTTCTTCATGTGGTACAACTACTGCAATCAGCATCGACTTAAAGCTGTTCCCATATACCCAGATCTTGAAAAACCATGAAAACGTAGATAAACATTCAATATCCGCTAGATAATGCAAAAAAAGAAAAAATTGAAAAGATGCTCACATCTTCCACTATTGGAGTTATACTATAAACATTTTCCAAATACTCGAGTGCAACATATTCTCCTTGCGAGAGTTTGATAAGATTCTTCTTCCTATCAATAATCTTAACAACTCCATTTGGAAGCATTTCCCCGATGTCCCCTGACAAGAATTATCAGAAAATGCTAAGTAACATATATTATCTCGACAGGAAATAACTTCATTCTACCTGTGTGAAACCACCCATCTTTCATGGATTCTCTAGTCAGTTCGGGATTTTTATGATACCCGGAAAAAAGTGTCTTCCCTCTCACTCATATCTCACCGCATGGAGGATTGCCAAAAGGACTGTAGCCCATCTCCGGGACCTCCTCCAGCCTTAGCTCGTTATATACAGATACAGGACCAACTGTTCCAACCATGCACATCTCATCCGGAAAGCCAAGAGTAGTCGGTCCACAAGTTTCTGTCAACCCTGAATGAATAAAGTGCAACTGTTAATGTTGATCAGGGTATATAGAAACTTCACCGATCCCAAGAGAAAAGCGTAATTCTCCCAACAGTTAAATTGATCGTACTCTAGGAATAGTAAAGTTCTTTACCATAGCCTTGGACTACAAAAGCACAGCTTGTAACCCGCAGGAATTCTTCGACCTCTGAGCTCAATGGACGCCGGTTATTATTAGTCTAAGCTTACCACCTAATTTAGCTCTGACCTAAACAAACAGAAAGAAGAAAAGAAAGAAAAATACGTTAGGCAAAGAAAGTTTTCCGGGGTCAGTGAGCTCATAAAATAGTCGTTTTGTATCAAAAGGTAAAACACTAGAAGAGGAAAGGTGCCACCTTCCTGAATGCTAAGAGATCTCCTACTGGTGATGCATTCTTCTGTTTGAATCCTAAATTCATCCAAGCGAGTTTACTGCACAACAATATACCCGTACATCATTTCTGCTTCATTGTACGAAATTAGAAAGATGTTGGCAAATGGATAGAATACCATCATACTATTTATAGAGAGCATCGAAAATGCTCCTCCTTAAGGGACTGAGTTCTTGTAGTGCCTTTTTTATACCTAAAATGAAACACAATTAGATTAACTCAGCTTGATCTGTCAGTTTGATCAAAAGCGTAAAAACAATAAGATACTATTTGTTTAATGGTTGGCCAGCAATAATTTCATGCCTTCATGAATTCTTTCGAAAACTCGAGGTACACCAGCAAAGACTGTAGGCTGCAACTCCATCAAATCGTCTCTCAATGCATTCAGATCCTTTTAAATAAATGAATCAGTATACCCACAAAATCAAATAGAGTTCATATAAACAGTACAGTGATCCAGCATCATACCCCGTGATAATAGCCAACAGAAGCACCCTTACTGAAAAAGTATTCCTCAGTCATGCGGTCGAGTATATGAGCAAGGGGCAGGAAAGATAGATGCACATCATCCACTGTCAACTATATTACTCATGCGAAAATCATAGAGTTGTCACTATGTGATGTTCATTTCCATGCAGGAAATTCAGTGCAAAGTTGCTGTGTCAAGATATATAGACCAAGACAAAATTGACGATATTGTACAATTTTTGCTTGGTAAAAGAAATAGAAACAGCGGTAAAAATGATAAACCAGACTTGTAAACAACCTATATATAACATCACATGATATGATCTATATTACTTCAAGAATTGGGGTACAATTGTTTTATGTAGGAAAGACATATCAGAGGGCGAAAACTTGTTTATACCTTGTCTTCAAATTGATCCAGAAAAAGATCCATTCCTCTCACAAATGTTGCAATGGTTTCGTGTGTTAACACAACACCTTTAGGATCTCCACTGGTGCCACTTGTGTACATAATTGTGCAAATGTTGAAGGGTTGAGGCGGAAATATCTCTGAGGGATTTTCTTTTCCCTGAGGAATAGATATGCAGATCAGTATCCATCGGCCTAATTAAATAACACAACTATGGCACAAACATGTGATTTAATATGTCAAAGGAATACAAGTTTTTCTTCTAACTTCTTGAGGGGAAAAGGAAGTTCCTTCACGTTCTAAATTCTAATATGTGTTTTGATCCAAAAAGATGATCAATATATTCTACTCATTTTGAGATACTATTAAGAGAGCTTAACGAGAGAGATGGAGAAACTAACCATATGGAGGAACTCGTCCCATGAATATGGTTTTATTCCATAGCAGACTGCTTTATCTTTATCTTCCTCTGGTAACGTAGTGAAGCAAACCATCGCTGAAACCACAACCCAACTGAGTCCAATGCCTTATAAAAGTTGCAAAAACTAATATTATCTATGCATCCTTACCTTTGAGCCGTTGAGATGACTTACATCCAGGATTTAACAGCTGAAAGCACAAGTGTTGAGTCATCTCTTAGCTATGAAATTAGAAATTAAATGGTGATATGGAAGGAAAAAAAAACTAATATATTTCTGATTTCTCACTTCTTTCACTTTCTTATCTTGGACGAAAACGAAATCCACCTCTGCATGATCTATGATAAAATCTATTGCCCCTGACCCTGCCTCGGAAACAACCCAGAAGGACTTCAGTTAGACTGCATGAAGGTATCAATTTGAATGTGTCAATCCTTTCCAAACAACAAGAAAAACGAAGTGACTAAATAATAGTGCAAAATACAACCAACCCATTCCCAGAAACAGAAAAATAAAGTACTTAAATCATCATCCAAGGTCAATTCCCTAGCTGTTGCAGCAAACCATGTCTACCACCATCTTTGATCAAAAAGTTATTTAAAGTCAAAACGCTACAAAATCATGTACATATATCACAAAAAATTTAGAAACTAAACCCTTAACAGGAAACTTACCAAGGGTATCGTAGAGAGGCACACAAACCAAATTGTATGCATTGCATGCCTATAAAAAAATTTAACAAACTTCCATACTTATCCAGAAATTAGAAAAAATAACGAAAATCTCAGGGAGGAGCAAAAAAACTGGAGAAGTGCTGAAACTGACCTCCATTGCTGCAATCCATTCAGGGCAATTTGCTCCATAAATCCCAACTCGGGATCCCTATTAGAATATAAGCAATAAGAAAAATGATCCACAAAGAAATTGAATGGCTCTTAGTTTTCAAATTCTCTTAAACATAATGCATACTAATCATATGCTTATATATTGCTTACAGGCTCAGCACCAGATGCTCTTAATGCAGAACCAATTTGCACAACTTCATCATAAACTTCCTTGTATGTTTTCCAGACATAAGGTCCTAGCTACCGACGATACAATCATCAAAAGAAACAATTAAAACACAACTCATTGCCAAATTCATTAAACCTCACTGAATTCAACAAGATATTTACCTTCTTATCAACAAATTCACGCCATCCAAGCATCCTATTCCCCGGATACTTCTCAACGGACGAGCTGCAAAAGCAAGTCCTTTTCTCTTATCAAAGAAACATACTCAAGAACACATTCATGCATCTACAATTAAATTTGATTAATGCTGGATTACCTGAAAATATCCCAAGCTGTAGTTAAACTGGGATCAGGCCGCGGAAACTCTACTTCAGCGAGTAGATTACGATATACAGGACCAACAGAAGGTTTCCCATCATCACCCTCCTTCCCTTGCATAACTTGAGCAGCAAACATCTTTACTGCTTTCATCTGTGAGACCTGAAACTCACACTATGGTTAAGTTATCCACAAACCCAGAACAAGGTTTTGATATTACCAATAAACTATCCAAAATTTCAATGAAACAAGCAAATTAAAGGTCATGCAAAGACCCACCACTTCAAAAGTATGAATTAAGAAATGTAATACTAAGTCATGTAAATCCAACTAAGATCAAATGACGGCGTTGAAACAGCAATGAAATAAGGTTGGCGAATACTCAAAACACAAAACCCATCAAAACTCATATGAATAAAACAAAACCCACTTGCAATTCACAACGCAAAACCCTTATTTGCTTGAATCTTACAAAACCCATTAATAATCATATACCTTCGAGATTGAAAAAATGGCAGAGGGTTATAGAGAAATGTGCGTGGCTCTGTATGAAGAAAGGTTGCATGAATTTATGGAAGAAATAAATTGAATGAGCATTCTTCTTCTTAAATGAGGTAGTTGAAGAAACCCATTGAAGGTCTTCATGGCATTTACACCAATCCTGCTAATTGAAGACAATTTAATTAGCCTTAGCAAATCAATTAACTAAGTTCTAACTAAAGATTAACTCAAAATTAAGCAAATTGTGAACACTAATCCTTTAAATTTGTGATTTTATTGAACATTTACAGGATTAGAGTGAAGATGAACTCAACTGAAATGAATTTCACGTGAAGTAAATTTGATTTATCATAAAGATTTAATTTTTATAGAAAGTTAAACAAGCTGAATCTAAGACTAGAATAATTAAGCTTGAACACATTCAAACTGAATTTTGTTAATTTCAATTGTTGTCAATGATTTATTGCTTTGAAATTATGGGTTTAGATTTGGATTTAAAAGCCAAAGTCAATGGAGTTAGATGGACATAGAAACAGTGGGATGATGAAGGATGAAAAACTATGGTTTCTAATATGCCACAATCTAATTCTCAATTGGGCAAATCTCATTTCATTTTCAAAGTTTTCCATTTTTATTGTTGAAACCACCAAGAAAAATTTCTATACAAATTAATGGTCTCATTGACATAAATTTCTTGTATTCTAAATATATATGATTATATATGTTGATGTTCGTAATGACATTGTAACCAGCTAACCGCTATAATACCATTTGTAATGATTTGGGTCTAGTCCACTGTCCATTGCAACCTGTTGATATTAGGCCAGTGTCTCAACTATATCAAGAAGTTTAGGCCCAAGTTATTTGGTAGTAGTAAAACCAATATATAAAGCACACTTATCTTTGAAATTTTTCTGACGTCAAATTTCACAATCATCAACAAGAAGGAATATGTATGTGTATGTTCATATGTTGATATAATGATGCATGCATGGATGCATGCGAAGAGCAGAATCAAGTAGTAGATACATTTTTCTATTATTATCCGCCTTTGTTTTCATGAGTCTGGATCCAGAATTTGTTGTTGCAGCGGATGAGACTCGTTCGTAATCGCTACGATTAAATTAGTTCCTTTTATGTAACTTGAATAATAATAATGGTTCAAAACAAAAGAGTAAATGTCAAAAACTACAATATATATTGTTTCTGACACAAGCCCCTCTAATCGGTAAAAACATGGATACGAGATGCAGTAAATGAGAGGTATATGCCCTACAAAATATAGATGGCTTTCAAATGATTATGATTCAACACACAAGTGGTACATGAGCACTGAGTCATGTCCGAGATTGATCATATCAAGAGGACATCAAAAACCATAGCTTCAATTAGAGTAAGACACACCAATGTAAATCAGATGATTCGGTAAAATGGAACAGTTAGTTTTTGTTGAGACTGCATTGTTTTTGTTGAGACTGCATTGCCAATACTGATAATTTATTGAGGTCCTGCCAATTTGTTCGAAGCTACAACAAAATAGTAATTGCAAAATCCACGGAAACAGTGATCTGTGTCAATCATAAAACAGGAATTGTAGTTGTTCTGAGATGAAAAATGCATTACATCAGTAGTCTGTAGTTTCACTGCTTTTTTCTGAACTTGGGCCGGTTTGATTCAGATGAAAGCTCTTACTTTGTGAGAAGGTTCCATCTACACCCGAAGAGTAATCAAAAAACAAATATTAAGACAAGCACATGTGTTTATGATAATACTTTCAAACATGCAAACAATACTGTCGCGTAGAGCAACAGATAATAGACATCGAACAAACACAATTGTACATGGACAATAATACGATCAGCCAGTAATGTAATTCTACAGTTAAATAATAGATATCC
The DNA here is from genome assembly GCA_036897585.1 of Francoa sonchifolia. Lineage (NCBI taxonomy): Eukaryota > Viridiplantae > Streptophyta > Magnoliopsida > Geraniales > Francoaceae > Francoa > Francoa sonchifolia. Next base: position 7,126 of record JAYMTB010001218.1, read on the forward strand.
TCTTTAGTTGCCAATTCTACTATGGACAATAGCACAATACACCATCTACAGTGACAAAATTTGGAACAGACGAAGACAAATGGCTACATAGTAAAAAGATCAGTCGCAATGCAACTCTGTTCTCAAGTATTATAATTACACCCACAACAGCTTTACCAATCTGTATCCATATAGGCCTTAGAAGATCAGTCACACTCCTGTTCATTCAGAATGTGATGTGATGAGAATATTAGGACAACCTTTAGGTCACCTGAACACTCACCTCAGTGAAGGCTTGACAATTTTCCTCGAAAAAGGAAACATTAAAACAACCTTCAATTTTTACCTTTAAACTAAAATGAGTTAGACTGTGTAAAGTGATATACTGAAAAGAAATGGAAATGCTATATACTGACAACATAATTGTTAACAGTTACAGCACACAAGGTTTATGCTGCTGTTAGTTACCATGATGGAACATATTCCTAGGTAATAAGCAGCAATTGGTATGGGTAAATTTGTATTGGTTGACCTTCAAATTCTCATTTGACCTCCCTGAGCTAACATAGACACATGAAAAGGATGCACCAAAAAATGCATAATAGTGATTGTATGATCACAGCTACAACCAACTGCCTGATTAGAAAACAAAATCCTAACAAATTGTCAATTGTCAATCTTGCCTCTATTCCACATGCAATTAGTACGCAAGAATACCCTATGGTAAATGAATTTGGATGAATTCCATGTGGACCTTTCCAACGATGCCTAGTGTACAATGATAAATGAATTACTATGCAATCTGGAATACTTTCATTTATATATGTTCACTAAACCAAAAAAAAGTTCTTCATTTCAAACAAGATTAATACCACAAGCAAACTTCCAACCAACTACCCAAAAACTCCATTAAACCAGGAAGCAAAGAGGAAAGTAATATGTCTAACCTGTTTATCTAAGCTTTGATGTCCCAGAGCTTCTCTTTGCAGCTTCTTTCACCTTCTCAATGTATCCTTCAATTGGAGGCGTCAATGTTGCCATAAACCGATTTACAGGAAATGGAGTCAAATCAGGTACCAATGCTGCTGCTTTCAAATGTTCAGGCAACGCCTCAATCGCCTCTTTCTTCGATTTCAAAAGATTCGTCTCCGCCGCTTGCCTCGCACGGTGACGCCTCATCAGAACTCTACTGTACTCATTCGCAAGCCGCCTACCATCTTCGACTGTCAATTCATATTTCACTAGATCCTTCTCATCGATCAAACCTAACGAGATTAGATCTAAACCAGGAGTCCCCATAACTCTCTGCGATTCCGACTCCCCTGTCGACTTATTTTTCTTCATCATATCAATCTCCCGCTGTCGTTCTTTGCTAATCAGCCCCATCTTTTCCCGCTGAGCTTCCCGTTCTCTCTGCTTAGGCTTCAACTGCCTGAGAGGCGTCGGAGCATTCAAACACTGATCAATCAATTTTTCAAATCGTTGCTTTTCTTCCGCCCGAGGTCCTTTCGTTACTCCACCTGTATCACCTTGTCCACCGCCTCTCTTCACAGTAATCTTCGATCGCTTCAATGGCTGCCCTGATTTAAGTTTTGCTTTACCTTTCGCAGTCCCACTAACAGAACATCGCTGCAAAAACTGGTATCCTAACGACTCAACGGATGATTTCAAAGGCTTCCATTTCCCCATACGGATCATCCTCCGCAGATTTGATGGGTATTTTGCAGTAGGGTTTATGGATTTCTGCAGATTTAAGACGATGAACGATAATCTGCCATTGATGAAACCTTGAAAAAGGCCTAAAAATGGACTGGGCTTTCCATTTGGGCCTTTAATGGGCTTATTCCATGGGCCGGACTGAATTAAATTGGACCTTGATGGGCTTGTGTGGTTTAGAAGGGCATTTTCGTAAACATAAATTAAAGTGGCAAATAAGTAAAAACGTACAAAGAGGAAGGGTATTTAATTATAGCAAGGATAAAAAGGCCTAAAATGGACTGGGCTTTCCATTTGGGCCTTTAATGGGCTTATTATATGGGCCGGACTGAATTAAATTGGATGTTTATGGGCTTGCGTGGATCAGAAAGGCATTTTCGTAAACATAAACTAAAGTAGCAAATACGTAAATAAGTACAAATAGAAAGGGTAATTAATTATAGCAAGGATAAAAGGGCCTAAAAATGGATTGGGCTTTCCATTTGGGCCTTTAATGGGCTTATTCCATGGGCCGGGCTGAATTAAATTGGATGTTTATGGGCTTGCGTGGATCAGAAGGTCATTTTCGTAAACATAAATTAGAGTGGCAAATAAGTAAATAAGTACAAATAGAAAGGGTAATTAATTATATCAAGGATAAAAAGGCCTAAAAATTGACTGGGCTTTTCATTTGGGCTTTCCATTTGAGCCTTTAATGGGCTTATTACATGGGCCGCACTGAATTAAATTGGATTTATGGGCTTGCGTGGATCAGAAGGGCATTTTCGTAAATATGAATTAAAGTGGTAAATAAGTAAATAAGTACAAATAGAAAGGGTAATTAATTATAGCAAGGATAATCTGCCATTAATGAAACCTTGAAAAAGGCCTAAAAATGGACTGGGCTTTCCATTTGGGCCTTTAATGGACTTTCCAGTTGGGCATTTAATGGGCTTTCCATTGGGGCATATAATGGGCTTTCTATTTGGGCCTTTAATGGGCTTATTCCATGGGCCGGACTGAATTAAATTGGATGTTTATGGGCTTGCGTGGATCAGAAGGGCATTTTCGTAAACATAAATTAAAGTGGCAAATAAGTAAATAAGAACAAATAGAAAGGGTAATTAATTATATCTCTCATCTTCAATACCTTATTGTTTGACTATTAGCAGAAAGAATATAAAAACCAAAATAGGCAATATAAAATGGAACTCGGCGGTGGAAGGCGAAGCTCTACAGATACAGACGTTTCAAATTCTTCAAGTATCTCCACAGATTGATTCAAACTGAGAGGAAATTTATCATATTTTTGGCTTTTCTTGCCCGTTAAGCTTTTACTGAGGTCAGTCTCTGTCAGAAACAGTAATGGTGGTGGTTCAATCGAAGCCCTATTTAACGTAAACTACCTGGAAGAGTGTTTTTGCGTTGGATTTCAGTCGAAGATATTGATTGAGTAAGTTTATGCGTTGTTGATCTGATTTTGTTTCTGAAATTTTATGTTTATTTGGTTTTTGATCGGGAGGAATCATTTTTTGTTTAGAGTAAGGGTTTCGTTTTGATTGAATGTGTTTTTTGGCTGTTGGTTGATGAGTTGAGCTAAGAGATTAGAGGAAATGGAAGTTTGTTTTGGTTAGATGAGGAAAGAGAGGTTGAGTGTTGTGCGTGTTTCAGTTTTGAAGTTACATAGGCTACTTTGATGCTTCATCGATGATATATGAGTTTTTGGGATTCATTTATCTCTTTAGTTATCTCGTTTGAATCTATTGTACACATTTTCAATATGATTTAGGTTGCTGATGATCTAAATTGAATTTCTCAATAAGAGAATACATAATGAAAGGGGTAATTTACTATAGCTATACACCATTTTGAAAAAAAAATACAGATCTGAAGTTGGGCTTTAACCATAAAAAAAGTGGATGTGAAATGTTAAGTTATTTGAGATATTAACTATAGGTTCATATCCTTCAAGAAAAGGCCAATAAGCATTGATATTCTGTCTTCTCTATGCATCTTTATATTCTAGATCATGCTCAGACTGTTTTATATTGTTTTACTAAATTTTATTAAGTGGCCTGCATAATGTACATTGAAGGTTATCTTGGTGGAAGAGGACTGCAGCTATCTCTTCTTACCATCTTCAAGATTATTGGAGAAATTGGAATTCTCTGTTAGTGTCACTGAAATTGAATACTCTGCAAAGATTGTTTTCTGTTTTGTAACCTTGTTATAAAAAGCTCAGCTTTGCTTTTTCCGAGTCTCAGTTATTAGTATCCTTTTCTTAGGGAATAACTTGTAATTTGTCAGGTGTATATGTGTTCTACATGTAAGTCAAGGTGTTTTTAAATCCAATTAACTTAAGGGGAGAGAAAAACAAACGTTTGTGTGATGGATCAGTCGAGATCACATAAACAGTTTCAATACAATACGATGGACAAAGGAACTGAGGATTCCCAGTCTATGTCTCAGGCATATATGGAGAATGCCGTGAGCAACACAAGTACTAATATGAGGCCTCCTGATCTAAGTACATCAGAAGCTAAACCAGTGCTTAATTATTCCATTACGGGAGAGGAGTTTGCTTTTGAATTTATGCGTGATCGG
>JAYMTB010001219.1:0-11402 GCA_036897585.1 Francoa sonchifolia
TCAAATTATGGAGTAGAATTTTAAACTTTAAATTCATCGCAAAATTTTGAAATTCTATTTAAAATTTTGAAATCCTATTTTAAAGTGAATCTCATTGTAAATTTTATTAAAAGTGAACTAAATTAAATAAATATAATTTAAATTAAATTAAATTAGAACAAAAAAATCCAATTTTTGGCCTGAAAACCCGGCCCGGATAATTTTGGCCTGAGAAGAAATTTTAATACCGAACATATCCTTTGATTGACTGAAGTCTAATTTTCGCTCTTCCGATTCCATATTGCAACGGCGTAGGCGCGCTTCTTCCAATTTCGTCGCCAGAAAGGTGAGTTTCTACTGATTCAATTACAGAATGATGATTTTCTTTCCGTGAATTTGTGGCAAAGGTGATCAATTTTAAGTTTAATCTTAGTTACTTTGCTGTTTTTCCTGCTTGATTAACCAGGAAATGTAGAAAATATACTATTGGGAACGAAACTGTTCTATTATCCCAATGGAAATTAGGTTTTTCTTGTTCTCGTGAAATGTTGCTAGTCTTGACTTTAAAGGTTACCGTGAATTTTCTGAAAATTTCTTTTTGAATTTATTTACTGAGATTTATCATGCATCTCTGCTTAGGTTATAGGAAATTTATGAAGGAACTATTTTCGTATTGATTTGCGATTTTGTAATTTTCAGATTAGTAAGTTTCATATTTGATATCTATTTGCTGCCCATAGCAATCACAGATACTAAGATTTTACCTTACACAGAATGATTATTCCTGGTTATGTAACCTGACACCTTTCTCTCCTGGGGGTAGTAATTTTCTGAGAATTAGGTACAGAAACAGGAAGACAGAGATAGATGAAGTTTAAGGCATTTCTCACAGAGAATGGTGTAAACCTATTAGAAAAGAGGTTCTTACCAGCCTTGGACAAGATGGGGAAAATATGCCATATCTACCTCACCAAAGATCATGTGATGTTTCTCCATAACCTTCTAAGCAGTGATGGTATTCAATCTGTTGCCCAGTTCCGTAAGGAAGCTCTTTTTGATGACTACCGCATCTCCAGCCAGAATGAGGACCGCATTGCCTTTGCCATAGACATTTCCCTTCTCCATCGTGCTGTTTGTAGCAGTGTGAGCATTTGCACTGAATATGGTGGTAGTGGGGCCACTGCTAATCGCCTACAGATTAAATTGGTGAAGAAGTTGCCTCCAAATTGTACTTTGTCAATGCCTTTCCTCACCTTCGAAACCAAGGGTTATAAATCTGCAGTTGTTCAAGATGTACCAATATCAAAACCTCTGTCTAGAGCTCAGGTTCTTGAACTTCAAACTGCACTTGATATGGCCCAAGAACTACCACAAACTCTAGTTCAGATTCCAGTTCTAAATCAGTTGCAGAATTTTGTGGACAGGATGAAGAATGTTGGTGATACTCTAAATGTCTCAATAAGCAAATATGGGGATCTACATGTGCAGATTTCAACTACCTTGATCACCCTTGGTGCCGAATTTCAGAAGCTGTTGGTTTTAGGAGAGAAAGCAAATGCTCCACCTGAAGATCAGCATCTGAGTGCTCAGACTCGGTCAGAGAGGGCCGTCTTAAGGGGAGATGCTCAATCTGTGCAAGTGAGTGTGAAGCACTTTGCGAAGAGTCTTCAGTGTCACTTGGCCAAACCGGACTGTACTTTCTATGGAATTGCTCAGCAAGGTTCTTGCTTGACAGTGATATTCCAGTTCTTCATTCCTGGTTCACGTCAAACCGATAAGTCAATCAGTCTACATTGCAGGCTTCCTGTACTCGATCCAGGCTCAAATTGAAGACCCGTTAATTAACTCTGTACGGCTTCGGAACATCTTGTATGAGTAGTTCATAGTTGCAGGACACATCTAAGCCACCATTGTCTTAGAAATGCATTTTGTATTTGAATCAAGTCTTATATAAAATCAAAATTATGATTTAAAAACAATACATTAGCAGCATGAAAAAATCTACAATTTGTCCAATTCTCACCAATAATCTTTACATGAACATGAGCCATGCCTAAAATGGTGGAATCGAGTTTTATCTCTGACAATCACTTCCCTGTCATACAACTTTGATACCAACTTTGCCACACTGTGGCAATCCACACACATTCTAAGGTTCTTCACAATTCTTATTGTGGTCCCAGGTCCTGAACTGATCAGTCCAAAGGCTAGAGCCAATTTCTCGCTGTGTCGATATAATGCACTCTCTTTATCCTCCTCTCCTATATCAAGAAACACCTCGGAAGTATCAGGTGAATACCCAGCATCTTTCAAGTCTCTTGTCATCTTGTCTAACTTCGAATAAATGTGTTTAGATTGAGGATGTGACTGGTCCCCTGCGACAAATTCATGAACAAAACCATTCATCTCTATCAAACTGCAACCTGGGGTTTTCTTAATTCCCTTATCCATCATTGTGTTTCTTAATTCACGCAAACTTTCCCATCTTTTGCAAGCTGCATATATATTACATAGTAAAACATAAACTGCCCCATTATCAGGTTCTATCTCAAGCATCTGTTTAGCTGCCATTTCAGCCATTTCTGCATCTTTATGGACTCTACAAGCACCTAGCAGAGCTCCCCATACAATTGAATTTGGTTTCATTGGCATATTCATGATAACTTCCTGAGCCTCTTTCAGGTAGCCAGCACGACCAAGAAGATCAACCATGCACCCATAATGTGCAACATTGGGCTCAATCCCGTGTTTGGTGGTCATACTGGCGAACAACGTTCTTCCTTTATCTACCATGCCAGTGTGGGTACAAGCACAAAGAACACCTATGTAAGTGATCTCGTCTGGTGTTATTGAAGCACTCAGCATCTTAGAAAACATATCAAGAGCTTCCTGTCCATGTCCATTAATGGCAAGACCAACAATCATGGAGGTCCAAGAAAATTTATCCTTCCGGGCCATTTTATTATATACTTTCCGTGCTTTTTCTACATTTCCACATTTGAAATACATGTCTATCAAAGCATTTCCAACATGGACATCATTTTTAATCTTGTTTTTCTCAATATACATGTTAATCCATTCACCCAATTCAAGTGCCCCTAGATGTGCACAAGCTGTAAGGATACTAACCATGGTGAACTCATCCGGCTTTATATTTGAAGTCAGCATCTCACGAAAAAGTGCCAAAGCTTCTTTGAACCGGTTCACCTTAAGGAACCCATCAATTATTGCAGTCCAAGACACATAGTCTCTTTCAGTCATCTGATCAAAGTAATTCCGAGCTATATCAACTTTCCCTGAATTCACAAACCCTGCAACTATGACAGTCCAAGAAATTACATCCCGGTTCTTCATATTGTCAAAAATCCCAAGGGCAATATCCATTTTCCCACAAGCTGCATACATATCAATCAAAGCATTTTCCAATATCAAATTTGACTGAACCTTGCCTTCTTTAACATACATATGAACCCACTTGCCAATTTCTAGATTCTTCAATTTGGAGCAAGCTGATAGCACCAAAACAAGGGTAACTGAAGTGGCTACCACTCCCCTCCTCTCCATCTCATCAAAAAGCTTCATGGATTCATCAAATCTCTTAATTCTGTTATATCCAGAAATCATTGCATTCCACGTAACTACATCCGTCTTCACACTCATTTCAAAAACCCCACGAGCAATATCCACTAGACCACACAAAGAGTACATATTTATCAGAGCATTCTGAACAAACACATTAGAATCAAACCCATATTTTACAATATGACCATGCAACACTTTCCCACACTTCACTGCAAAACCCTGCGAAAACCCCTTTAACAAGAATGGAAATGTGTAATTATCAGGCTTCACATCCCTATTAAGCATTTCTAAATACATATAAAATGCACATTCAGGACTATCTAACCTAGAATAACCTTTAATCATAGTATTCCAAACAAAAACACTTGGTTCAGGAATTTCATCAAACAACATACGTGCATACTTCACATCACCTGATTCATGAGTGCAACAGAAGGCGATCAGTCGGTTTTGCACAACTGGGTAAGAGCCAAACCCAGTTTTGATTGCCTGTGAATGAATTTGCTTCAATTGATCCATGGTTTTACAATGTTCAAAAAGAGACAGAGGCGGGTTTTCTGGGAAATGGAGTCGCATGGGTGGGGAGAAATGGGTTTGAGCTATAGAAGCCATGGAAATCATCCTCTTAATGTTTATGATATGGGAAGCTGAAAAGCTTATCAATTTGTAAACAAAAATAATGTTGCAGAGAAATGAGTATATCATGCGCAGCAGCCACTCACTCAGAATTTTAGGCAAGACTCAATTTTAGCCAAATTGTCTTGCCAAATTTCATAAAATAAAGTTTTAACCTTTATTGTCTTTATCCTGTTAAAAAAAGTAGATAGTAAAGGTTAAAACATTAGAAAATTAGGTTTTGATAATTTTTCCTCAAATTCCTTGATGATGAAATTTATATTGAAATGATCAAAAACCCAGGTTGATCTGAAAGTGTTTTTTCATCTCTGAATTCTCAATCAAGAGCTGACCTAACACCGCCGCAAACGGAAGTTGCAGGGATTCGATGAATATGTACGGACACGACCTTTCTCTTCTCGACTTCAACGTTGGATACTCCGATCTCGACGGACCCTTCTCTCATTACCGCAGTTTGTCGTCTTTCAATTATTCAGTGACACCCCATGAGAAGGGTGAAGAGGATGATGACGAAAGTAGTAGTGAACCGGTGGGGAGGAAGAATCGGAGTCCGCCCAAGCATCGACACGATGGGAAATCGCCGCTTCCTCTTGGTATTGATTGGAGCTCTCCTCCTCGTAAATGGGTACTCTCTTTTTAACGATTATGCTGTTTCTAGTGTTATTTGGTATTGGGTATATAGATTTCAATTGTGGGCTTGATCTTATTTTTGTGAATTCATGTTCCATGGAGGTATTTAGGCAAATAGCTTTCAGGGTGAAGAATTTTGTTTATGATAGGTAAAGTGAACTATCCAGGTCGGTCTAATTACACTCTATAGTGGTAGACATATCATGTTTTGTTACTCCGAGCTTTGTTGATGTTGCCTCTAATTATACTTTGGAAATTTTAAGCATAAGGTTAATGGTCTATTATGTTGGTTTTCTTCATGAGGTGGTGTGTTGAATGTTACGAGGACATATGTAATGCATGTTCTTCTATAATTGCTTCAATTTCATTTGTCAGATATGAGCAATTTTGCTCTCTTTGTTTGAGCATTTCAGAAATGAGGTTATGTAGTGTAATGCACTCAATATATTCTTCTCCTTAATTGTAGGATGGACTGGATTCTGTCTGGTCTCATGATCCTCATACAGGATGGAGTTATTGCGTAACAGTTCCTTCTTGGGGTTTCTTACCAAAATCAAGTGGTTCAGATCCTATTGTGGTATAACTTTCTAACGTATGACTTATTTTGAGTGAACCACTTGTTTGTCTTTTAGACTGACAAGAATTACCCAGGTTTATATATGCCTCAGAGATGTTTCTCCAATCGAGCAAAATTTCATCTTTAAACTTGCATCACATAACCATAGAGCATTCCCTTTCTTTTTTTACTAATTGCTCATGCATCAGTGTGGTTTCTGTTCTACTATTGTTTTGAAGTATTGTGGTCTATTTGATGAGATAGATTGGCCATTAGCGACTTCCTTTTGTAATGCTGTCTTTTTTATATATCTCTTTGTTAATGTTCATAGATGACAGTTTTACAGGGTTCAGGTTGGTATTCAATCACCAGAAGCTGTCACCACTACTAGAGCAATATCACGAAGATTTAGTGATTTCTTGAAGCTATTTTCTGAAGTATGTTATATTTTCTTACTAAGCGTGTAAGAGAAAGTACTATTTACTTCTACAGTTTATGCATAATCACGTACTTTTATTAGAGTAACTGATAATGTGTTGTTTGAATTCACTTGTAGGTATCAATTTCAAATTTACAGTTTCTGCTTATTTCATTTTCATCTTATTTGGTTCTGGTATTTTCAGGACATCTTCATTTTTTACTGTCTTTTGCAGCTTAAAGAGGCCTTTCCCAAGAAGAAATTGCCTCTTGCTCCTTCAAGGAAGATTTTGAAGATAAAAAGCAGGGTGCTGTTAGATGAGGTCACTTTATTTTCTTTATTTTCTTCCATATGTATAATCTTTGATGAAAAGTGATACTCTTTTTCATGATTTCCCAGAATTCAAATATACTCTCACTTTCTAAATCAGTGTATTAAAAAAAGTTTCAAGGTGTAAGATACATGAGCTGATCACATTATATTTTTGTGCTCGTTGACTCGTAGTAATCTGAAAATTAAGTAGTTTTGTGTTTATGGAATATTTGTTTTAAAATTTTCAAATGGATTTGTCTTTCGCACAGCGAAGGTGTTCCCTTGAGGAGTGGATGCAAAAATTGTTGTCAGACATTGATTTATCAAGAAGTTTTCAAGTGGCAACCTTTCTTGAGCTGGAAGCTGCTGTGAGGTCTTGTAGGTGTTCCTTGATGAATCATAGCAATTTCCTTGTATGATTTGTTAGGCATTGAAAAGCAATATGTAATATGCTCTTTTTGCTGATATCTTTTTATGTAATTATCCTTCTCAGTTTTCAATGATGAAAGTCAACAACTGTCAGACGCCAATTCTTCTGCTAGTGGAGTATTTCCTTCGCTTCTGTTCCAACAAAACTCCGATGTTTCTTTGCTTGCTGGTGGTTCATTGTTTGCATCAGATGATGGTAATGACACTTGTCATGATACATCTGAGCTTGGAAGTCCGAGTCATGGTAATGATAAATCTGCTGAACTTGGCATGGAGTCTGACCAGGATTTCACTGTTCCAAAAGAAACATCTGTTAAGCACAATATGTCTAACAAGATCGTCGTTCTTGAGAAGTTAGAAAAATTCAAGTTGGATGGCCATGTTCGAAGACTGTCAACAGATAGTTTGGGAAGTGACTTGAGCTCTATAAGAGCTAGCAAAATTTCAAATTTCGGGGGTGATGGCTCCCTTGAGTATCCTGAAGTTGTCAGCTCAAGCTTACAACTTCCAAGAGAGTTACTACTTGCACTTCCCTCAGATGAGCGGCACAAATTGAGCAGGGTTCTTATCAACGTGCATCATAGACTTTCTACAGCGAAAACTGACATGGAGGACCTTATAGCTAGGTTGAACCAAGAACTAGCCGTGCGACAGTTCTTAACAACCAAAGTACGTTTGATCAGTCATATGAATAATAAGCTTAATTAGAAATATAACTGATTTGTGAGTGTCTTCTCTGTAGGTAAAAGATTTGGAAGCTGAACTCGCAACTTCTAGACAGAATAGTAAAGAAAACATGCAACAAGCTGTTTTAACAGAAAGAGAAAAACTTACTCAGATGCAATGGGATATGGAGGAACTTCGTAGGAAGTGTTTGGAAATGGAGTTGAAACTAAGCTCCGAACAGGTGCACTTTTTCTACTTCTTATCTTTACATATAACTTTTCTTCTATCAATAAGGCGCTTCAGTCAATGACAAGCGTAAACATTCCAGGAAGAAAAAGTGCGAGCTGACTCAAAAATATTGTCAATCGTTCAAGAGAATGAAATTCTAATGCATGAGCTAGATCTTGCTCGAGAATGGCTTCAGAACTCGCAGAAACATCATGAAGAGTCAGAAGTGAAGGCAAAGGCAGATCTGAAGCTCGTTGTTAAAGAAGCTAAATCTCTCCGAAATGCTCAGTCGGAATTAAAGCAAGAGCTTAGCCGCTTGATGAAAGAAAAATTAGAACTTGAGGTAATTTGGGGATACATACATGTCTATCGTAAAATTGATCGTTTTTCAAAATCGAGCAACTTATGTTGTTTGCATGTGTAATTCTCAGAGGGTTCTCCAAAAGGAGAAGCAAAGAAAAGACGAGACAAATACTGCTAATGCAAAGTTACTCCATGAATGTGCAATTCTTCGTAATCGTCTCCAAGAATGTAGTGTTAATTTCCTCAGCGAAGAGGAAGATAAACTAATTTTAGACACTTCGTCGCCATCTGATGCTATAGCCCTATTGACGACGTCAGACAATCGGATTGGTCTCCTTCTCGCAGAGGTATTCTTCATGTTTTCAAGTCGATTATCTATTGTTCCTCATAATGCCCCGAAATTTACTATTGGTATACAGACAATGTTGTTTTATTTACATGTTGCTCAACCCGATCAGGCACAGCTTCTGGCGCAAGACGTGGAAAATACCAATGCAATAGTGGATGAGACTCGTATCATAAGCGGGGGTGATCAGATAAGCGACAATGAGGTGAGAAAGATGCTTACGGATGTTTTTGTTGACAATGCAAGATTGAGAAAGCAAGTAAACTCAGTAATTCGTTGCGCTCTTAACCAATCTGTTGAGTCTGAGAAAGACGACGAGGAAGTGGAAACTTCGTCGCGTCTAAGTAAGTTTTTGTAAAAATAATGTTATTCAAAAATAATGTCTGGATATCATGACCCATCCTTACGAATGCAAAAGCAGTTGGTACATATAATTTTGTCACATCTGATTTACTCATGATGTCTGCCTGTTTACAAAACATATATGCAAAATCGTTAGTAGCATCTACATGCAATCATACAACTCTATGTACTTCTGATCCTCTGGGCGATGCTGAGGGTTGGTGTGTTCGATATAAACTACTCGCCACCTCCAAACATTCCCATCATGTCTTTACTCGAACCCATTTGTTTCATCAAGTTTTGTAAGCCACCCATGCCACCAATCTGTTTCAACATTTGAGGGGGAAGGGCTTTGCTCATGTGCTGTGCATTCATATTCCTGGATAAGGCACTCATGTCACCCTTCTTTGGAATCTTAAGTCCCTTCATATTAGTCCAGATCTTGGCAAGACGCTTGTACTCTTCCAACATTTCCATTACGTCTCTAATTGGACGACCGGCACCTCTTGCTATCCGCATCATTCGAGACTCGTTCATGAGCTTCTGGTTTGAACTATCCAACTCTGCAACATATTACAAACTAGCAATTAGAATCATACTAATGGTATCAAATAAATTTGAATTATTCCACTGAACCATTTGTCTTGCCTTCATTCGTCATTGAATCCATCATGGTCATGTAGCGCTTAACCTTCGCTTGGCTTTCCTTTTCGTGTCCTTTTGGCATCAATTCAGAAGTAAATCCTGGAAGCATTGAAAACATCTATGTAGAGCATCCAGGTAAATTGTCAGCATGAAGTCGAAACCAGTCAAAGCAATTATGCAATTTATTACACAGGATAAAGCAGAGAGAGAGAGAGAGAGAGAGACCTGGCCAATAGGACCCATTTTAAGTATGTTCTGAAATTGCTCATACATAATCCTCAAGGTAAAGTTCCCTTCTGAAAGCTTTTGCAGAAGCTCAGGCTGCTGATCCATTGGAACAACTTCATGAATTTTGTCCATAAATCCAGACCAATCACCCATACCTGGTTGAAAACATAATTAAAAGGTAAAATCTAGCAACAGAGACATGAATATTCACAAATTTTGCATTCAAAATAGTGACAGTCAAACCAAGTGAAAAGACTAATGATAATTGTATACCTAAAAGACGGCTAACAAATGGTTTAACATCAAAAATTTCAAACTCATCCATATGTTCTCCGGTTCCAATAAATATGATAGGACTCTTTGTTGCCGCGACACTGCACATAAGAAGTGGATTCAGATTTCATTTTTAAAGAAACATACCCCACCTCTCCACGTGCTCTCGTGCTCTCAGTATATGGAAAAAAATACGGCTAAATCCGTGTACAGTAAAGCTTTACCAGAGACAACAATCCAAAAGGAATTTGAATACAAGTAAGTGCACTTACGCACTAAGTGCACCTCCACCCTTTGCATGACCATCCATTTTCGTAACAATCACGGCGCCGACTGAAACACTTTGCTTGAATGCCCGAGCTTGATCAAATGCAGCTTGACCAATACTGCTATCCATTACAAATATAACCAGATCTGGTTTCTGGAAGATTTTTAAGGGAAAATAAGGATATAATCACTAACAAATAACAAATATATATACACACAAATTGAGCATGTAAAACCAGAAAATTACCGTAGCTTCAGCAACTTGACGCATTTCTTCAAAAAGAGCAGCTTCTTGTTTATGCCGCCCACTGGTATCAACAATTATAAGATCACAATTTTCCTTCTTGAATCTTTCCACACCCTCCACTGAAATTTTCACAGGATCTGACTCCATGTAGCTGTAGACAAAATATATCATTTCTATATTGAATATTGTAACATCATGGATGTGAAAATATATCCAGTTCGCACGTGTACAGAAATACAGATTACAGAAACAACATAAGTATGGCCAAGACAAGCCAATTACATATACAGACACTTATCGTCCATGTGTTGCAAAAAGAAACTGCGTCATTATTTAATGGTCAGCAGTCAATGTAAAGCTCACCTTCCATAAAATGGAATCTTAGCTTTGGTAGCATTTTGCTTCAACTGATCAAAAGCTCCGGCTCTGAATGTATCTGCACACACTAGAGCTGGTTTCCAACCCTTCTTCTGATGATAATAAGCATATTTTGTACATGTTGTGGTTTTTCCAGACCCTGAAATTTTTTACCAATTACCAGAATGAATTCATCAGATGCACGCAAAGTATAGGCATAGTAAACTTTGGTAGACAGTGTACTGCAAAAACAGTGATTATTAATACATAGATAAATCAAACAACTTACAATACTCAGAGAGCTAGTTCGCATGGTATTATCAAGATCAAAGCAAGAATTATAAATGAAGATATAAGATAGAAAAACCCAGTCAACACGCAATTACGTAGATCATTTGAGTAAACTACCATACCTTGTAGACCTACAAACATGATAACACTTGCTTTCCCCTTTTTTGGAGCAAAAGAAGGCTTTCCAGGATCCAAAATTTTGCAGAGCTCGTTGAATATAGCCTAGAAGCAAATTAACCTCTTATTATTTCACAGCAGAATGTATAATATGAGAAACAAAAGATATCAAATATGAAATTTTCCACAGATTTGTTTATAAATGTTCACAGCGTGTAATCTATTTTCAAATAATACTCAACATTCAGCACTCTAGCATCTCCAATATATCTCATCAATTCATGGATAAGATAATATATAATTCACCAAAATTTCTCAAAGCCTACAACAGATGAACCAAAAAATCACCAACACGAATGGAATAATTTGTATTTATTTAGCTTCAAATTGATGTTATCCACTCATGACTTAGTGAATACTGATCAATCTGATTCGAACAATCAAAAGGAAAAATCAACTAAAAAGAGAATCAAAACAGTACTAGACTACATCAACAATACCTGCTGAATGATCTTGCGCTTGTTATGGCCAGCAGCTAGATCCTCGAGAT
>JAYMTB010001220.1:0-11402 GCA_036897585.1 Francoa sonchifolia
GGGTGTGGATTTGGCCGAGAAGCAAGAGTTTACTGTTGTGATGAAGAATCCGTTGCGGGCTCATGTGAGTCCCAGATTAAAGTGAAGTGATCAATGGAAAGAAAAACTTACTTGTTTCTGAAGTAGTACTGGTGTGATGGGTCGTATTATTAAAATTATGTATTTAATTTTTATAAATTACATGTCATTAATTCCTTCAGTGCGGTGTGCAATAGGAAGGAATGAAGGCTTTCTATTAGAACTTTATAATAGAAAGTGATAGTGTTAGTGATTGGATTTTGCCCGAATTGGCATCAAAAGCCCTTATAACTTTAGAGAAAAGAATTATATCTACAAAATCCATAATCAAACTAGGATTATTCTGAATAGGAAAATTATTTATATGTATCAATTTGTCCAACTACTATAAAAATGAAAGAGATTTGCCTTATGTTCCGTACAAAGTTACCTAACAAGTTTGGTGTTACATATGAGTAGAAATAAGCAAAGTTATAGGGTACACGTCCAGAATTCTTACTTACAACATAACATAATTTCCCAACAAATCTATATATCAATCGTCAGTTCAATCTGGGACTCACATGAGCCCGCAACGGATTCTTCATCACAACAGTAAACTCTTGCTTCTCGGCCAAATCCACACCCTCCCCCTCCACAGCGGTCCATTTAAAACTCCAAATCAAATTAGCCACAAAATACTCCAAATGAAGAATAGCCAATCCATATCCCGGACAGATTCTCCTCCCGGCTCCAAACGGCATCATCTTAATTTCCTTGCTCCCCGTTATATCAAACACCTCTTCCCCTTTCATAAACCTCTCCGGCCTAAATTCCATCGGCTTTTCCCACACCTTCTCATCCCATCCTATTTCTGCCACCATATAGTTAACCATCCCATTTTTCGGCACCAAAAAACCATTAATTTCAACATCTTCAACCACCGCATGTGGCAGCACAAAATGCCCCGGTGGATGTCGCCTTAACCCTTCTAACACCACTGCTTTAAGATACCGCATTGTCTGTATATCCTTTTCCGTAATTTCTTCATTTCTTGATTCAACAACGCTTTTAATTTCTTCATACAAATTCTCTTGAATTTCCGGATATTTCACTAAATTCGCCATTATCCATTGTAACGCTGTTGATGTCGTATCAGTTCCTGCATTTAAAAACTCCGAACATAAACTCACCATTTCGCTTTCCGTTAGCTTTCTCTTATCATCCGGAAGTTGTAATTTCAACAGAGTATCTACATATGACACAACTGATTCTTCATAGTCCTCTTTTTTCTTCATCCGATCTCTAATTAGAGGAATAAATAACATATCCTGTTTTTCACGAATTTCATATAACTCATCCCAACGTTTTCGAAACAAAATCTTCCCCAAATTCGGCATCAAATTAAGCAAACTAAATCGAGCTAAACTCAACAACAAACAACGTTGTAAACTTTCAATTTCCCTAATTTTATTTTCCTCCAGCTTTTCGCCCAAACACATAAAAATCATCAAACAAAACATAGCGTATTGTAATTCATCCACAACTCGAACCGGACTACAATCAAACGATAAACTCTTGAACCGATTAGAGAGAATTTCCAACACCCATTTCCGAGCATGTCCGAATGATCTAATCCGCGCCGGATGAAAAATCCCCGAGGCAAGATTACGGCGAAAAATCCTCCAAGTCGGACCATAATTAGCAGAGCTAACATTATGTTGATTATTGCCAAAAATTTTATCAATAGCGGAAACAGGGGGCCGGTCAGCAAAAACGGCGCCGTTTTGGATTAATGTTTTGTGAGCAAGAATTCCGTCTACAATTATGTTGGAAGGGAGAAACCCTAATTGGAAAGTGAAAACCGCTCCGTATTTGGCGTGGAGGTGACGGAGAATTGGTTCGACTTCGGATATAGAATTTTGAAGCCATATGAATTTTGCGATGGTGGAAATGACGCTGGGGCCGGTAGGGAGTTTTGGTTTGGAGGGATTGATGAGGGTGAAGACGGATTTGAGGAGAATTGAGATGAAAATGGTTATAGTGATGAGTAACCAAATCGCCATTCTTCAAGGTTGGATTTTGGTGTGTGGTGGACGTGGTAGTGTGTTTTATCATATATGGAGATAATATAAAAGGACAAAAAGAAAAAAAAAATTAATTTTGTGCTGTTTTTGTCTGATTGATAATGTTATATCAATCACATATCATAATATTCAATCGTTGAATCAATAATTCAATATGTATTATTTTATTTAAAAATTTTAAATTAATTATGAGAATCCAATAATCACACATAAAAGTGAATATGCACTAATATTTATGTGTATGATATTATCTGATATTATATATTAAAATTAATTATAAATTAATTTTTTTTTTTTTTTTTAAGTGAATCGATAATTCAACAAATACTTCAAAGTCTATAATTTAAAACATAAGTTTTTGTTTTTGACAAAACAAGATATAAATAACACAGGTAAGAATTCTAATAAATATATCATGTGTATAAGATATATTTAATTTTTATGATTTTGTTTATAAGTACATTTTTCAATTTTATTTTCATATAAAAATTTTGCTAAGATTTGTTAAAAATATTTTATAATTTTCAATTTATGATGTGAGTTGAACTTAATAGTGAATATTAATATAATTGCTCTAGTCAAAATGATCTAAATAGCTAACACTCACTTTGTTAAATTCGTGTTATCTAGTCAAGATTTTCAAGCTATTTTTTAAAAAATCTCAAGGCAGCCTTGAATTTCTCATTGCAATACTTTGAAGAAATCAGCCATGAAATCAATGTATATAAGTAAATCCATTTAATCCTAAACCATCCAAAGCAATTGTCCTGCCACTTAATAATCTATCAAAGAGGCCCTCCATTGAATCTAAAGACCCCAAAGATAAACTTATTTACCCCTAATCACACTCAATCAGTAGAAAATCTGTCTGACAATTAAAAAAACCCAAGTATAATTCTATTTCAGTTAAAGAATAATTCAAGTGCTACAGCATAACATTTAAGGTTAAAAGATACTATAAGGATATGAATGAATGGAAAACTCAACAGCACAGCATCCTATCCCGGTGACACTAAATCCCGCTTGCCAACACAAGCATCAAGGAAAGTTTAACTATTTGAAAAAAACCGAGATTTGTCATGACTGAAAGTTCATGGACAACAAAGCAGTAGTACCAACATGTAAATTTACCTGATAGTGACGAACTTATTAGTACCATGTCTAGCCCAATGAGTCCTCAAATCAATCGAGTTACCAAAATTATAACCTTCAGCAGCAAGTTTCTCCAATACCTTCTTAAATGCGCCCTGACTCATTTTCCTTCCAGCTATTCTTGCACCACGACGTTTGGTGCTCATTGGCAATGGATACATTGAGACATTAGTAGTACAACAAGCTGATTGCCAACCACCACAGCCCCATCGATAACACTGCTGAGGGGTTCCAGTGCATGAACATACAGGAATAGGAATACCCGATATGTCCATATCGATCCCATTTATGACAAAATCCATACTCTTCTTAACTCGCTTCATGCATTGGCCCGAAGGGTTACTATTTTCCTTTGGCTTCCTAACCTTAACTTGTTTTGGGCTTTTTGGAACACTCCCACCCTGTCTTTTCTTCGCTTGGCCGCCTTCCTTCTTAATAACTGGATCTTCGTTCATTCCTGTCCTCTCCTCCATTGACATATCCGGTGGCTGTAAAATAGGCAACGAATGAGCTCCCGAGGTGGTGTTCGGAAGAACTGCATAACTAGAATTGGCAGGCAACATGTTAAAAAACTTATCCCTCTGGTTTATCCAATTGTCCCTTGCATAATTCATCGGTATAGGCCCTTCAGATACCACACAATCTCTTGGGTGAAAAATTCCATTGGCACTAATCATAACGGGAGGATTGCGACCAGGTATGAATGGTTTTGTGTCACGCTGGTCTGCAATTGATGACATGAGCTGCAGACCGAGATGCCCTTTGAACGATGGTTCATAATAACCCCAATTACGCATATTCAATGAATCATCATCCATTATAGCTACACAAATTGAAATGAAACACAACAGATAACAATTCAGCCTATACCAAAAACAAACCCATTAATGCCATTTCAATCAAAAACCCATCACAAATCAGAATCATCAATTACATTACACAACATTCTAACCACTAATCTGACTAAAATACCAATCTTTCAAATTACCCAATATTTCGTTCCTGAGAAATATGAAGGAAATCGTTGAATTACAGATTGAATCTAACCAATCAAGTTAAAATTTCCCATTTTGCAGATCCTTACAACTATTTCACATCTATTAACTAAATCAATTACACAACTGGGTTCAATTCATTTCCTACATTTTCTCAGCAACCAAACAGAACCTAAGAACAAATCTGATTAGATATCTATCTCAATCTCATTTTAATGAAAAAACAAATGTAAAATTTAAGATCTGGATACTAAAACCCAGATCTGAAAAAGAGGGAAAAACATGAAAATGAAATGAAATTTAAACATCAAGGAAAAATACATACAAAAATCAGTATAATTTTATCAGTAGAAAGGACCCATATAGTGAAAAAATTCCGGAGAGAGGAGAGAGAAAACTTACATGGGGATGTAAACGGCTCTTTAGGGTTTTGCTCTTTCTGGAGAGAGACAGAAAGCGAGAGGAGAGAGAAAGACCAAAGACAAAAATTGAAGAGATGAATATGTATTAATATTTATATTTTAAGACATTAATTGAATAAATAGAATTATTTTTATATTGCAAGTGTTAGGACATAAAACTTCTTATCCTTTATTTTAATTTACTTGTTCTTTTAATAGTTTGCTCTTTCTGGGTTCAATAGTTTGTTTTAATATTGCTTATGCTAATTTAAAATAAGAACAAAACTTGCTTATCCTTTAAAATATATTTAAATATTTAATTTTTCTTTTTATTGAATTATGTATTATACAATTTGCTTAGGGACATAAAAAGTCAAATTGTGATGAAAATAGTGGGTAAAGGCTATTTGATTGTTTTTCTTTCCTTTTAAATTATATAATTTTATGGGTTGGATGAAATTTCTTATAATGGTTGTACAAGAATTTGATCCAAATTATTTATGGACTTTATTAGTTAAATTAAATGATAACTACAAAATTTCATTTTACTTGTTTCTTTTAAAAGAGGCGAAAAAATTGGTAAGAAATTTTTTAATAAAATCATATAAACTTAATCAGTAGAAGCAATGAATCGGACATTTAGGCATTAGTAAACAAATTTGGTATATCTTAGTATTTTCCTAGCAAATAAATTTGAAATTCATATTTTATTAAATTAATAAATAAATTGCTGGAATAGCTCAGTTGGTTAGAGCGTGTGGCTGTTAACCACAAGGTCGGAGGTTCAAGCCCTCCTTCTAGCGCTTTTGCTTCTTTTATATTTTTTTTTAACAATTTTTCATGATTGATGTCTGATTTGATAACTATGTTAAGAATCATGAGTAAAAGTTCTTCCAGTTGATCAAGATGTCACACTTGGAACGATTAGGCTGCACGAAAATGAAGAGTTTTTGGCCATCACCCAGTTGAACTTGAGCAGTTTGAAAGTAACCCATCATTGAATTGAATGCCATGTTGGTGATGGAAGCTTGCAACTGTGCAATTTAGATACTCGAGGTTTCCTGCAAATAGCACTGGAAGTTTGTAAATGTGTCATATTTGTATCAGTATTTCGGCACATGAAGAAACAAATTCAAATGTTGGTAGTAAATCATGGGACTGAACTTCGGAAAAAAAATTTAAAATAATTTTTTTCAGATAATTCAACAAGACTAAAAACCAAAAACTTCATAGAAATCACATGCGAAGAAATAAACTTCTCTGAACTAGATCCACTTTTCTCCAATGCCACGAAATGGTACATACAGTTATGCAAGTCAAACCAATGCCATCAGCATTGTGGTTTGTTCTGCCATACATGTGCTCCAAATTTGTATGATACACGAATACTCAGCCACGACAAATCCTAATTTGACGAGGACCAGAATTCCATGAACCCATTTTCCTATAAACGTAACTTCATAAAAGCGTACAAACATTGAAACATTCAAAAAGTATTTTCTCGAACTAATATGGTCCATCATAAAAACAATGAAGAACACAAATGGTCCTGGTCTAATTTGTTATGCGTATGTTCATTAAATAAGTGATTCAATTGGTATACTTTATATTACATTCATCACAAATTAGATTTTCCCGTAAATCCTAACAAACACTTTGTCTTAGCCTTACGGTTACTTTAACATCATTTGGCAACATTTCTTATTCATTAAATAAGTACCAATTCCATTGAGTCCTAATAAGTTTCATGTTAAAATGGTTAGATATACATATTGATTATTTATCAACTTAAATTTTGAATCAATTGGTAGTTAAACATGATATCAAAACATAATATTTTGTGTTCAAGCATTTTCTACTGTAATGGTAGATTAGTCCATATTTCAAACTGAAGAAATATATATATGGCTTTTGCATTATATACATATTGAGACTATTACTTATCTGCTCGAGTTTGTCACCATTCGCTTTATCCTTCCTTCTCTTCAATTTATGATACCAAATATTAAACTCCAAATACCTTTGTATGGGTTCATTCTTCTGTTCATCTAATTTTATGAATATTATATTATGGACCCTTCATGGCCAGTCTCAAATATTTTGCATCATTTTATTTTCACCCTAACTGCATAATTTGTCACTAAATAGCTATAGTAAAGTTTCTGTTTCTTTTTGGCATAAAGGTTAATTAGAGTTTTGGCAATGTATAATTATCATAGAGATACAGAATCACCAAGAAAATGAAAACGAGATACTGTATATATACATTACTTTCTAACTAAAATACAATGTTGAATTACTATGAATATGACCCAATTCTCAAATCCTAAAATGAGACAAAATGTGAAAAAGACTCATATCTCAAATCAAACCAATAAGTCTATCTTATGCATTACAATTTTACCCATTTCTCCGTAACTTCTAAAATTCATATCAAATTTCATATCAAAAGTACCATAAAACCATCATCTCTGACCATGGAGAAATACTTGGTTATACCCGGCACATACTGTGCATCTGTGCCAGCTCCCTCATCCATTGGTGAAATTCCACAATTAGTGGTGGCTATTCCCTAGTGATGCTCACTAGTAAATCTGAAACTTCTTCACCACTAAAGGTGAGCTTTCACTATCATGTGTGGGATCCACATGGCACAAGCGATAATTTCTCTTAAAACAAGTGTTGAAATTAATCAAAAAAATTAATTTTATAGGTAATAATCAGAATATATATATATATATATATATGTATCAATAACTAATTAATTCAAAAACTTAAATGTACGAGTAAATGACTTAATAGATATTAACATGATCTCACCACTTGGTTGTACAAATGGGTCATTTAGGGTTTATGTGGGTAACCCATTAGACCATTTTTGAGTAAATATGGCTAGCCCATTTTCCCAATGGGTTAAAACCCATTTTAAATTGGTCAGATGGGCTAAACCAAATGACCCCACAAATAGTCATATCCCATCAAAATCATCACATCAATAAAATTTCTCATCAACACATTCTGCGACTGCCATTGATGATCTTCATCATTGATCAAATTTAAAATTTGAAAAAAATTCAATAATATGAATGAGATAATGTGAATAAAAAATTCATGACATGGGTAGAGAGCTAATAATGGGAGTCTGAATTTTGTGCACTGATTACCTGAAACAATTTGTCTTGTATATATCTGTTTGTTTGTAAACAATTGAAGCAAAGTTAGAATCTTTAGTCAGTTTTGTTCACTGAAAACCATAAATATACATTGGAAAAGTAGCCTCCATGATGATCCTTTTGGCTTTTCTTACTCACCACCATTACGCCCTTTTCCCCCATTTTCAAGCCACACATCTTTTTTGTATCTTTCTTACAACTTTCATTTTTGTTTTATTTCAACATTGGCTTAATTGCATTGTGTACCCTATAGCACAATAATATTTCAAAACTCCCCATGTAATTTAAAATATCTCACTTAGCTCCTTCTGATTTTAATTGTATTTAGAACACGGAAAGACTAGAATGGCCCACTGTCGTATTTGGACAAAATTGTGTGATGTTCCATCCCAAAGTTAGGTAATATGAGACTGAACAAATAATCTAAATCAATGTTACTAGAAATTTAGAAGTGATAAATCAGAAAATAAGTAGAAAATTTTTGATATTACTAATGATTTGAGCGAGCCTATTAATTAAATTCGTCTCTGTAGTATTAAGTCAATTAGGACAATATCTAATATTAACTAATGTTCTGTAAAATAAAATTAAAACAAAATACTAAAATGTCCAGAACTTTCTATTTAAGGTGATTTTTATAAAATTTTGGTGAAGTTTGTATAGAATTGACTATAAACTATTTTGGATGTAATGAAAATATTTGAAATTTTATGGGTCTTTTCTTAAATCTAACATAAACCATGGGAGCAAAATACAATTTACCCCTACATATTTTCACAATTTTATGTTTGGATGAAAAGAAAAAGGAAGATTATTTGTTAGGTGGGTAATGTCAGAATCTGAATGGCTTAAAGTGAATAGGGTAATTAATCAAAAATCAAAAAGATGAAAAAGAAATTACTCAAAATAAAAATGAAAATATGAAACAAAATTAATCAAGTACTCTTTGAAAGTTTGGCCCATTGGCAGAGACAAATATACCTCTTTAACAGCAGGATACATAAAAAACAAATATCACTAATTTATATGTAAGTTTTTCAGTGACAAATATACCCTGTCTAAATTAGGTATTGCCCAAAAATCCCATTATGCCAAATTATTACTATTTTTATTCCTTTGTTTTTCGAGAAACTGTTGTTTAGTCCAAATTTACGTGTTTTCGAAGGGGTAAAATAGTAATTTTAATCACAAAAATAAATGATCACTAATTATCGAACAGTTTATGAATGAAATTACTATTTTGCCCTTGGAACAAATGCAGAACCCTTATTGGAAGCTAAGCAACTAAAACTCTTTATTTCCCCCAAATTTTGAATGATTAGGTTTATTTGTTCTTTTTCGTGTTATTTATATATTCTTAATTTTTCATATGCAGAAACTGTAACTTTTGTAACACGTGATAAATTACATCTTGGTATAAGTTTCGATAAGGTGTTCACGTTATGGAAAATAGTGACTTTACAAAATTAATGTAAAAAATGAATTTTTAAAAATATTGAAACTAAAAGAAATGGTCTCATATTTTCACCCAAAATTTTAATTTTAATTAAATATTGTGTGACAGTTGATATTACAAATTTACATTATAAATTTTTGACTTAAATACAAAATTTGAACTATTTGTCGATTGTCAAGTTAGTGTATAAACTTTTTTTTGTGACATTTAGTACCTAAACTTACAAAAGTTGGCAATATTAATTTTTCCGTCCATTCCGATAGTATATTCGTTAGCGATCAGACCCGAATCACCATATTGCGACACGTGTAAGTAATAATCTGGACCATATCTATGTGGGTATGTAACCGGGTCAACTGAATTCGGGCGGATCAAAATTTGATCGATATATTTTTTGGGTTTTTTTACCCGCCCGAATTCAATTGACCCTAAAAATATATCGACCAAACTTTGACCCACCCGAATTCAATTGACCCGATTACATACCCACATAGATATGGTCCGGAGTATTACTTACACGTGTCGTGATATGGTGGTTCGAGTTTGACCGTTAACGGAAATACTAACGTAATGGACGGAAAAACTAATATTATCAATTTTTGTAAGTTTAGATACTAAAGTGTGACAAAAATAAGTTTATACACTAACTTGACAATCAACAAATAATTTAAATACCTAAAATGCATTTAAGCCTAAATTTTTTATTACTATTTTTATGAAAACAACAAACTTAGTGATAAAATGACTTTGAGATTTGAATTGTTAGTATTGGACTTTACATATGATATGATATTTATTAAGAGAAAATTGAAGATGCACTTTTTGCCCAAGAATTTAATTAATTATAAAATTTGACATAAAGTGAAGTCCACTTTTGGTAACCATGGGTTTGTTAAGTTCATTTGGATTAATTAAATAAAAAGATGATTAGATATGGAATCTATGAAACACTTGGAAGGATGATTACATCTTCTATACTTTATTGAATGAAGCATGTGTTGAAGATCAATCTCTCATCATCTTCCCCTTCTTTCCAACTCATTAAGGTACATTAGCATCTTCCCACTTTTCCCTTTTCTGTTTTTTTTTTTCCGAGAGATTGTTGCTCGGACTAGATACACACTGCATTTGCAAATTACATTATGATATATTCATGTGAGTTAAAATTATTAAAAAATTTACTATTTGTAAGTACATGGTGTCCCGGTTTATACGAGTTTCTTTCTCTCGAAATTCATGTTTGGATCAGGTGTACCGTGCACCTCAAAATCACAAACTAACTCACCACATTCGTGTCAAAATATCATAACTTTTGACTAATGTGTCAACTTTTGATTTTCCGGTGCATCATGCACTCGATCGAAAAAAGGTTTTTCTTTTCCTATTTTCTCTCAAAAACGTTTACTTTCTACATAAATCTTTTGGCAAGAGTGATGGGGTTTTGTTAATGTCATTATTTGGCCATAAATCTTTAGCATCCATGCACACACTATCATAATGCCTAAATTTCATTATTTTGGTTTGGTTAAAAAAAGCCTATTATCACTTTCTCCTTTTCTTCTTATGTGTGTCCACTTTGATTTTAATTATAGAAAGATCATCAAATTTTTCATAAATCTACAAAATTTCATCACTTTACTTTAGTTTCTTGTTAAATTATTAACAACTATTGACCTCTCTTTTTTAATGTTTTTTAAAACTTTTTAAAAAGTTTAGGTATGTCCTTTCGAATAATAAATAATCATAATCCTATAATCCTATATATATCAAGATCTCATATCAAACGTAAGTATTAATAAATTAATCAGTTTATTATCAACTAAACTTATATTCACAAATATACTACGTCATATCTGATACCGATGAATTATGTAACAAAAATGTCATTATACTTTTTCTTAGGAAAACAAAAAGAAAAATTGATTGGTGAGAGGTCAATTTTTGTCGTATTAATTTATATATATTTGTACAAATCCTTATTAATGGTGATTCAATAATTATTATCCTCTAATGTATATTGTCATCCACATATAAATATATAGAAAATGATAAAAGTGAATGTGAGTAATTAAGAGAAAAAAATAAAAGAAAAAATAGGGAAAAAAAAAAGAATCTAGTATTTAGCCTTATTATAAGTGGGA
>JAYMTB010001221.1:0-11401 GCA_036897585.1 Francoa sonchifolia
AATACCCATGTTCTATATGAACACCATACGTACGGTAAGCTAATAGCTACTTGTACTCAAGAGGGTCTCAACATATGCAAAGAGATCCAATTGAACCAACAGATCAAGAGACAACATCGTGTTGGATACCCTATTTAGAATTAGTCTGATTTACTAAGTAATGAAAAAAATACGAAAGAAAAAGCAAGAAGTAACATGTACAAAAACACATTTATCACATGTCATATACATGGACACTACATAATCAAAATTATACATTCCATTTCAGATCTCCGCAAAAATCTATTTTTCTTATTTTGACCAAATTTACTTATTACATCCAAATAAATAAATAAATAAATAAAATTGTAATTTATTTCTCATTTTATTCACTTCCTCTGTCTTACTCAAACAAACATTTTCACACTTCAATCTCTCTCTCTCTCTCTCTCTCGTTTTCCCATGTAAAACCCTAATTTCTTATTTTCCCTCTTCAGTTTTCTTCATTTCACTCATCACTCTACAGGTTTGATTTTCACTGTTTTAATGCTTAATGTTAATGCCATTTGTGTGTTTGATTGTGTTTATGTGATTCTTGATTTTGATTTTGAGATTTGGTTTTTGTTCGATCTGTTTGTGGTGTTTTTTAGGGTTAATTGATTGAGGAATTAAGTTAGGATTTATGTCCTTCAATCACCCAAGGTCCGATAAGAGCGATTCGCAGTACCGAAAAACCGGCCGATCCGCTAGTTTTAATCAGCAGCGGAGTTCTTCCGGCGGATTTGGTAGAGGTGGAAGTGGCGGTGGCAGCGTTGCCCCTGCCCCTTCTTCTCACTCCGTCAGTTATTCATCCAATCGCAGGTATACTCATTATTAATCTGGAAAAACTAATGGTGTTGTTGATTTAGGGGAATTAGGGTTTGTTTGTTAGGGTTTGATGCAATGTGTGTTTTTGTTGTTTTAGTTTTAGGAAGGTTAGTAATAATGCGCAAGGAGGACAATCTAGGGCGGTGAATTCTTCGGAGTTGAGTAATGCACCTACGTTCCGCAATGCTCAGAATACTGCTCATGTTCAGTCCCAAGTTCCCGGTATGAATAACAAAGAGGATACGAATCTTGTTGTTTGTTTCGTTTATTTAGAAATTGAACACTTTTATGGTGACAGTAGAATATAGATTTACTGTTTGTTTGACATTTGATTTTTTTTTTTTGTTCGTTTTTTTCCACTTTATTGGTAATGTGATTAGCCAAAGCATCTAATGCACCGGTTCCAAGTGGTGCTGCTAGGCCAACTGATTCAAAGGCCACCGAGAGAAGCATCCAAGTTGTTCCGAATCCTCCTACTTCTCAACCTGCCACCGTGAGTTCAGACACAACAATTCCCAGTACTCCAGTGAAGGGTAAGCGAGTTAAAGTTAAAAATTTGATCATGATTTTCCCTAGTCATGAGAAATATTCGTTCTATTTCAGTATTGTGGATATAGCTATATATTTACGATATTTTTTTTATGGTTTAGCCCCAGGAGATACGTCTAAGGCATTCCCTTTCCAGTTTGGGTCTATAAGTCCTGGCTTCATGAATGGGATGCAGGTATGGTTCTACTCCCTAACTGTACACTTTATGCAAGCTGTAAGCTTTTCTCTGTGGTCTTAAATATTATTATTCTTTAATACCGTCTAGAGCTGAATGGTTTTGTTACTATTGTGCTTGTAGATTGCTCGAACTAGCTCAGCTCCTCCTAATTTGGATGAGCAAAAACATGAACAGGTTTGTTGGTTTTCTCCACTCTGCTGTTATCGACAATAGATGGTTTGTTAAGTTTGAGTGTATATCACATGTTTGCCTGTTAATCCCTTCTCCGTTCTATCAATTTTCCTCTTCAAAAGTTTCAAGAGTCATACCAACTATCTTCTGGACTTACGTTAATGGTTAAACTAAAATTAAGTGATATATTTTGTTGGAGAGGAAAGGGAATGATTTTTGAACTTCCTCTCTCTCGCTCTCTCTCTGTGATAAACATATATGCAATTACAGTTTCAAAAGATTGATCAGGTCATTGTCTCCAATTTTTGCGTAAGAGCTTAAATCCATCTTCAACTGACTTTCATGAACAAAATTGTTTTCCCCGACAAAATATTTTAACCAGCAAATGATGTATAATTCAATCTTAAAAGATCAAAATCATGTAGTTTTTGCAACATTGATGGTCACGGATAGTTAGGGTTATACATGTTAGCATGATTAGTTGCCTTTTCTTTCTAGAACTAGCAAATGATGCAGAATTCAATTTACAAGGTTATATAATTAGGTTTGCAACTTTGATTCAACTAGCTTGGGTGTGTACATGTTAGTATGATTTAGCTATTCTTTTTCTTTTAGGTGAGTTAATAGTATAAATAATAAAAAATGGACGTTAAGATCTTTGGCATTTAGTCATCCTCTCTAAACCAAACTCACTGCCTCTGTGGGCAGATTTTGAGAGTTCAATACAATTGTTCTTCTCACACTTGCCATTTGAAAATGCCTTTACCCAATTTTGACACTCCCATGGGTTCATAGAAGATGAGTCACATTCTTTCCTTGCTAAGCCTTTGTGGGCATTTTTTTGCACCTTTATTTTTTATTTTTTTACAAAACAATGGGTCATGCAAGAACTAGTTCAAGCAGCAGTCGAGGAATTATTAGCTACCAGCAACCAGATATGTTAACAGTTATTTGTTACTTTATCTTGCAGGCACGGCATGACTCTTTATCTGTGCCTCCGTTGCCTGTACCTTCTTCTATTAAGCAGCAAGTACCTAGGAAGGATGTCGGTGCTGTTGATCAATCTAATGTTGGGGAGGCTCATCCAGTGCCCAAGTTGAGAAAGGACTCACAAGTTTCACCTGCACCCCTGTCAAGTCAGATGCAGAAACCTTCTGTTCATCCTATCTCGGGGATATCGCCAGTTAATTTTCATCCGCCTCAGGTGCCTGTTCAGTTTGGTGGACCCAACCCACAGATTCAGTCGCAGGGTATGCCGCCGAATGCACTTCAGATGACCATGCCTATGCCACTGCCTATGGGAAGTAATTCCCAAGTGCCGCAGCAGGTCTTTGTGCAAGGTATGCAAACGCACCTGATGCAGCCTCAAGGAATTATGCATCAGGGGCAGAGCTTAAATTTCTCTTCTCAAATGGGTTCTCAGCTACCCACTCAATTAGGAAACATGGGAATTGGCATGTCACCACCTTACTCCCAACAGCTCGGTGGAAAATATGGTCCACGTAAATCTACTGTCAAGATCACTGATCCTAAGACACATGAAGAATTACGATTTGATAAAAGAACGGATACATATGCTGATGGTGTATCATGTGGTCCAAGAGCTCATCCTAATTTGCCTCCTCAATCCCAACCTATTCCAACATTCACTCATTCTCACCCGATCAGCTATTACCCTGGTTCTTACAATGCCAATCCCCTATACTTCCCAACTACAAGTTCTCTCCCTTCTACAAATATCCAAATTACACCAAACTCTCAGGCCCCGAGGTTTAATTATCCGGTCGGCCAGTCTCCACAGAATCTACCATTCGTAAACCCATCAGCTCTTAACGACCTGCCTGTTACTAAGATCGGCTCCCCAATGCATGGTATTGCTGAACCACCAATCTCTGCTCCATCACCTGTGACCCAAGCTCCAAGTAAACCATCTGCTGGCTTTAGAGAAAGGGTAACAGACTCTGCAATGTCAGATAGCTTAGGTGCGAATGAAAAGGATGAATCCTGTAAACCTTTAAGGCCACCTGAGGAAGCAAGTGCATCTCACACTCGAATCGTTTCTGAGAGTTCTTCAGAGAGCACTTCACAGCAGCCAAAACCTGGTCACGAATCATTAGTGTCCAAGTCATTTCCAGTTGAAAAGGAACCATGTGCTTTAGCTTCTATTCCTTTATCTGCTTCAGCGGCTCCAGTTGACATAAATACTGAAAGCACAAGAAATGATGATCTTAGGAGGTCAAACTCTATTAGAGATCACTCAAAGAAGGCAAGCAAGAAAGGAGTTATCCAGCCACAGCATCAGGTACTCTTTGTGCTGTACTTGTCTCGTTAACTTTTTTTTTTAATTCTAATAATCTGTTGCATTTCTCTGCCTGGTGTTTCACCATCACAGGTTGGTGGACAATCTAACTCCCCGTTGAGCTTGCCTTCTCAGGATGTAGAACAATCCGACAGAGGTGTTTTTGAAACTGTGGAATCTAAACCAACACTTTCTCCATCAGTAGCTAGTGAATTGTCTGCATCAATCGGGCAAGCACTCTCAACTTCTGCCATGGATAGACTTGATGGTTCTGAGTCTAAGGTTGACACTGGTAGAGAATCTACTTGTATTTCATCTGAGCTATCTGGTCCTGAAACCATTGTTGATACTACTGGTACCGTTCCTGATGCTAAGCTAGATAGTTATCTGCAGGATGAAAAAACGAAACATGAGAGTTTGGAAAAACAAGGAGAGATAAGGTCTCATGAAGGTCCCGAAGATGTGAACAGTCATGAGATTGATTCAGGATCTTTAGAACTTGATAAACAAGCAGAAACAGAATTTTCTTTAATGACATCATCTATCAGCAATGATGCTCCAACCTCTGAAACTACACAGAGTGCAGAAATTGGTATATCTTTTCACGATGATAAGACTGGCACTATGCCTGTCGCTTCAAGCAGAAGTGACAACATTGAGTCTCTTACAGAATCTGTTACATCAGATAGGCAGTCTCCTCATGTAACAGCTCCTTCTATTTCAGAAGCAATTTTGAAGAATGAAGGGGAAGGTGTTGAGAACATTGGTGGTGGTTTGGGTTCCCTTCCAATATCGAGCTCCAAAGATAAATCCATTACAGAATTGAATAGGTTGAAGAGTACTACTGCTAGAGGTAAGAAGAAAAGAAAAGAAATTCTTCAGAAAGCAGATGCTGCTGGGACAACCTCGGATCTTTATAATGCTTACAAGGGCCCCGACGAAAGGAAAGAAAATGTTATTTTCTCAGAGAGCTCAGAAAGCGTGTCTGCTGGTAATAGTTCAAAGCAGGCCCTTGTTGATGCTCTTCCAGAAGATACTGTAGCGAATGAGGACAATGAGCTAGATAAAGCTGAGCCAGATGATTGGGAAGATGCAGCAGAAATGTCTACACCCAAATTGGAAGCTTCAGATAACTGGGAACAGGCTCGAGGAAGGTTGGCATCTCACAACAAAGATGGAAATGGAATAGTGGAAAATAAGTATTCGAGAGATTTCCTCCTGAAATTTGCTGAGCATTGTACTGATCTTCCTGATGGTTTTGATATCACGTCTGATATCGGAGATGCCTTGATGAGTGCTAATGTCAATATCCCTAGTCCTGGAAGACATATGGATAGGCAAACTGGGAGATCTCGACAAGATCGTCGTGCACCTATTATGGTTGATGATGACAGATGGAGTAAAACACCGGGTTCTTTTGGTTCAGGACGAGAATTACGGCTGGATCTTAATTATGCAGGTAATGCAGGTTTTCGACCTGCCCAAGGAGGTAATTATGGTGTTTTAAGAAATCCTCGTGCTCAAACACCTAATCAGTATGCCGGAGGTATCCTATCTGGTCCAATGCAATCCATGGGTTCTCAGGGAGGGATGCAACGGAATATCTCTGATTCTGACAGGTGGCAGCGTGCTACTAATTTTCAGCAGAAGGGCTTGATTCCTTCTCCGCAAACTCCTCTGCAAATGATGCACAAAGCTGAAAGGAAGTATGAAGTGGGTAAAGTGACTGATGAAGAACAGGCCAAGCAGAGGCAATTGAAAGCTATCTTGAACAAGCTAACTCCTCAAAACTTTGAAAAACTTTTTGAGCAAGTAAAAGAAGTTAATATTGACAATGGCCAAACACTCGCTGGTGTAATCTCTCAGATTTTTGACAAAGCTTTGATGGAGCCTACTTTTTGTGAAATGTATGCCAATTTCTGTTTTTTTCTAGCTGGAGAGTTGCCTGATTTGAGTGAAGACAATGAAAAGATAACTTTTAAGAGGTTGCTTCTGAACAAGTGCCAGGAAGAATTTGAGAGAGGTGAAAGAGAGGAGGAAGAGGCCAATAAAGTTGAAGAGGAGGGTGAGCTTAAGCAGTCTGAAGCTGAACGAGAAGAGAAGAGAGTTAAGGCAAAGAGACGTATGCTGGGTAACATTAGACTAATTGGCGAGTTGTACAAGAAGAAAATGTTGACTGAGAGAATAATGCATTCATGCATCAAGAAATTGTTGGGTCAGTATCATAATCCTGATGAGGAAGATGTTGAAGCTCTGTGCAAATTAATGAGCACAATTGGAGAAATTATTGATCATCCTAAAGCCAAAGAGCATATGGATGCATATTTTGACATGATGACAAAGCTATCAAACAACATGAAGCTATCGTCTAGGGTTAGGTTCATGTTGAAGGATTCAATTGATCTTAGAAAGAATAAATGGCAGCAGAGGAGGAAAGTTGAAGGGCCAAAGAAGATCGAGGAGGTGCATAGAGATGCAGCCCAAGAACGACAAGCTCAATCTAGTAGGCTGGCTCGTGGTCCTAGCATGAATTCCTCAGCAAGAAGAATTCCCTCCGTGGATTTTGGTCCAAGAGGGTCAACTATGTTACCTTCCCCTAATGTGCAGATAGGTGGTTTCCGTGGATTGCCTTCTCAGGCTCGAGGTTTAAGTATCCAGGATGTTCGGTTGGAGGATAGATCTTTTGATCCGAGGACTTTGTCGGTGCCCTTGACTCAAAGGCCTGCTGGTGTTGTTTCTATTATGTTGGGCCCTCAAGGCGGGCTTGCTAGAGGAATGTCCATTAGAGGATCACAGGCGATGTCAGCTGTTCCCTTAGCCGTTGATATGTCTTCCAGCACGGGGGACTCCAGAAGAGGGACTGCTGGTTTAAATGGTTACAGTTCTACATCAGAGCAGACATCTTACAGCTCAAGGGATGATCATATTCAGAGATTTATTCCAGATAGATTTACTGGTCCGGGCGCGTATGAGCAATCGAGCACACAAGAACGTAATATGAATTACAGTAACAAGGACCAAAAAAATCCAGATCGTAGTTTGGAGGGATCCCTCCCAACTTCAACCCCTACACGTGGACAGGGACCGGCATTGACACCAAATGTTCCTCCTGAAAAGGTGTGGCCTGAAGAATGCTTGCACGACATGTCATTGGCTGCAATTGAAGAATTCTACAGGTATCGTTTTTCATCTCATGCATGCTTTTGTTTTGTTTAGCTTGTACTTGAGTAGTATCTTCAGGATTAATACCTCATTGGTGTTTGCTCTGAAATATATATATATGCATGCTTGTTCAATGAAGATATACAGATTTGGCTGTAGTTAGACGAACAATAAATTTTTGAGTATTCCAGGTTGTAGGATGAAACTACCTAAGTTTTATTCAACAATGTTTCGAGCTTTTTAGCAACTTAAAAAATTTCAAGTGAAATTCAGGAAAATTATGATGTTTTGATAGGGTGAAGAATATGATAAGAAAATATTTCAGTTCTTATAGTTTTGTCTTGAAACTAAATAAAATATCACTACTGAAAAAGCAAACAAAGAAATATAGGAACTGTGATGATGTTGTGCTATCTTCCGGTTGGTTATAAAAATATTTTATGAATGTATTTCATTGTCAGTGCAAGAGACGAGAAAGAAGTGGCTTTATGCGTCAAAGAATTGAATGCTCCAAGCTTCCATCCATCAATGATCTTTATATGGGTCACAGACTCCTTCGAGAGGAAGGACACAGAAAGGGATCTTTTGGCAAAGCTTCTTGTCAGTCTTACGAAATCAATGGATGGTGTTTTGAATCAATCTCAGCTCATCAAAGGGTAATTAAATTCTTCAATGATATCAACGTTACTCCTGCTTTTGATTGTCAATTTCTTTCACTTATTTCTCTCTTTGGGCAGCTTTGAATCTGTGCTGAAAATTTTGGAGGATGCTGTAAACGATGCCCATAGAGCCCCCGAATATATTGGCAATATGTTTTCCAGAATCATTATAGACAACGTGATTTCCTTAGGAGAGATTGGGAATTTGATTCGAGAAGGTGGAGAAGAGCGAGGAAGTCTTCTTGAAGTAGGACTTGCAGCTGATGTTCTTGGAAGCGTATTGGAGAAAATCACTTCCGAGAAAGGTGAGACATTCATAAATGATATCCGAACAAACTCTAATTTGCGATTGGAAACCTTCCGGCCTCCAGATCCTATCAGGTCGAGGAAATTAGATAGATTTATTTAGAAGAGATAGTGATGATAATGATGATGCTTAATTGTATCTTATAAGAAGAAATCCGTGCTTATTGCTTTTAGGGTTTACTTAATTGATTCGGAAAAAAGGTATTTTTCTCGGTGGGTAGGTTAATCTAAATTTTGGGTTGTCCTTTTATGTGCCTTTAGATTATTTTTTGAAAATGTTGGTCCAATTATTTCAATTGATCATAGGATATATGATTTCTTTTCATATCAAGTGCTTCGTATTTTATCGAATCTTGTATGATGTTGAGGACCTAGTATATGCAGTATACACCCCATTTTGAGACAACAAAAAGGGGAAAGAATAGAGCTTCCATTATTGTTCTGTCAATCACATAATTTTCCCATGAAGGCTTGTATTTGATTTGTATATACACATGTAAGAAAATTATAATATTATAAATAGGATGGTCAAATAAATAATGTAGGCTCATAATTACTTCTGTTCCAAAATTTCAAACTGCACTATGAAGAACCACCACTTGAGTCACCAGACATGGTTTAGTTTTTATTAATAACCGAAAAGTAACTCCAGCTTAAACCAGATTAAAAAATGATACAAAAATGATGACAAGCTAAACCTCAGCAACTAAATTAATCTGTTGATTACGATTTAAAATATAACTTACATCCATATTTCATTCATTCCCAGTTTATTCGAAATTTATGTATTATACCTACTAACAAAATAACATTATAACATAATTTTACCATGATATTAATTATTACTCACAAGTTCAATCAATTTCCAAGACGATATTCTAATATTTCGCAATTGAGTATAACCCAGCAGACCTGTAAAAGCCTTCAACCCTATCATTCTTCTCAGTCACCCATTATTATCAACCAGAACCATCAGCAGGACAGGATACCCAGCAAAACCTTCAACAACAGCACAACTACAATTCAGTCACCAGCAGCAGCTCTCAGTTCTGTGTTCAGCTAACCACTCTAAATCTTAAATGACAACAGTGACAACAATTCAGCCACCACCAGTGGCACTCGGTACTGTGTTCGGGTAACCACTCAAAATCTCAAACACCACATTGACAGCAATTCAGCCACCAGCAGCAGCATTCAGTACTGTGTTTGTGTGACCACTCGAATGATCACACAATCAAAGCCAAACCATACAGATACATTATGAGTACAATAAGACTGTCAATTTCAATTCTAGAATGGCATTTCATATGCAGGACAGCAAGAAACCGCTAGTTCAGTTTGCAATCAATATGATACAATTAGCCTATATTCGAGTCAATTCGATATAACTCAAATGAACAAATCATTTAGAGCTTCCAATATTGTCATTCCTACACAACAGCTCGCAAATGGGGATACAGCCCAGTCAAATCATATGCAATTACTATGTAACACAAGAATTAATATGAGATTATGACAATGAATAACACAATAGTCATAGAGGACCAAAATCCGATGCTTGGATCAACTGGATAAGTAAAAGGAATAGATGTTACGACAAGGATTCAAACCAGTTACACATCAAGAATACCAAGACAACATTAAGTAAACTACATTAAATCCAATTTGTCGGTGAAGTCTCTAAT
Source organism: Francoa sonchifolia (assembly GCA_036897585.1). Classification (NCBI taxonomy): domain Eukaryota; kingdom Viridiplantae; phylum Streptophyta; class Magnoliopsida; order Geraniales; family Francoaceae; genus Francoa; species Francoa sonchifolia. Next base: position 9,856 of record JAYMTB010001221.1, read on the forward strand.
TATGCAGGATAATGTTTCAAGATATATACTGTTTCGTGAAACTAAGGGACAAGCAGGGTTTGTGAAAACAGTACATCAAGAGCCACAGGATTCTCTAGCGGAGAAACAACTTTGACAGGTACTTGCATACAAAAAGATAATTAAGTTTCAAACAATTCTCAATTCATAACAAGGGGAAATTAAGGGGATAAAAACTTAAAAAAGAAGAAGAAGAAAAAACAAGCTTATAATGCTTTAAATTTCATGAATAAAATCAAGGCTTTCATACGTATTTTGGGAGCTACCGCGCTTTGCTTGCCTGGTAGAGTCCATCCATTTCACCGGAAGGCAATAGTAGAAGTCCTGCTTAAAACTCCAGTATCATGGCCTGTGTAGCTTGAAGCCAAAAACTCTAGGGACGTAGCTTTGCGTTGCTTTTTGTGGCTTTAAGTGTCCATATGTCATCAGAAATAAATGAGGGAATCTTGTTCCAAAATAAGCTCCATCAATATCTTAACTAAATTAAGGAAACTCGGCTGAAAACATGACATACAACTCTATAAACAAGAAATCAACATTTAAAAAGCAAGGTCGATGCATTTCTATCTCAACTCTAGTTATGACAAAAGGATACTGCCTTGGTACTTGGATCGAGGGTAATAAATATCTTCACATTTTGGACAATAGGTTTTAACGGTGCTTGAACGGGGAATATCTGATTGACCAACTGGAAGGCAGGGTTGTCCACAGCAGTAAACTCTTGGGCATCTCCCAAAGTCATAATTTTTGTACTTCTCTAACTGATTAAATTTGACAGAAACATTTTATAAGCCACAAGACAAACATGATGAAGAAGAAAAAAGCAATACTACTCTGACTTAGATTCATACCATTGCAGACATTCCCTTGCCAGTCAGTATGTACCGGACATGAATAAGACCATACAACATTTCTGCAGCCGATTCAACCAACTCATTCTGTTCTTCAGTAAACATGTCGCCTGTATATAAATAACCAAAGATGGCTCATTAAAAAGACTTGCCAATACACACACAAGCACTCACAGATATTCTGCAAATACCACTAATATTAGCATATATAACTTCAAAATATACATCAAGTAAATACCATCTGATCCAGAATTTTTAGAAATACTGGTTATAAGACAACTAGACTTTTGACACCTGTGTTGATATATCAATGGACAATAAGTTGATTCCATTTGGCCTGAGAAGCAAATTTCTAAGTTGCTACTGCTCTCATGGATGCCATCAACTAATTCACAACCCACTAGCACATAGAGTGAGTGTAAGCTTGAGCATACACATAAAGGCTGTAAGAATTATATTTTATATTTGGCCAGCAAGCTTTGTAAAGCTACACACTTGTTCCTACTTCAGATGGTGATTTAATAGCTTTCACATGAACAGAAAGGTTTGACATCATTTGCTATCAAATACTTCAATCCTGAAAGTAAAAGCTACTAAGAAAATTTAAAATAATATGAGAGAAAATCAAAGCTAATTCAAGCCAAAAAATAATATCTCTCATTTTGGAAAATGTAAGA
>JAYMTB010001222.1:0-11400 GCA_036897585.1 Francoa sonchifolia
GTGTGGGCGCACCCCCCCGTGTTTTGTGCCCGAACCCCCTTTTTTTTTTTTTTTTTTGCATACGTAATCGATACGTAACCGATACGTAAAAAAAAAAAACCATTTTTGTGGTCATGCAAGTATTTCTCATAACAGAGAGATTCTGGTGTTTTTAAAAAAGCCGTAAACAATAAAGGATGTTTTGTCTTTTTTATTTTTCAGATAATTATTAACAGAATCCTAACCAAATAAAATGCTAAAAACCTATAAATCATACAAAGTTTGATTAATCCGAAAATTTAATATTTATTTACAAAATTCATTGAAATTAATTATAGTCAATATTTTTATTTTATTTTTTTTTTACTTAAGGCAAAAATTAGTGGGGAATAAAATTATTCCATTATAATAATATTCGAATAAATTACAAAAATCACTTCACGAAATGGAAATACGTTTTATTAATTAATTATTATAATTAAATAATATAGGAAAAAGGTATTTATTTCTGCCAGCGTTTTCCCTTTCAGTCCTACACTTGGACTGAAGAACCGACGAGAGGGAGAGAAAATGGCGGACGGGACGACGGCGATGGATTACGGGATGGAGGCGGCAACAGGAGTGCATTTCTCCGGTCTAAGGCTCGACGGACTTCTCTCAGCTTCTCAATCGTCTTCTTCGTCACCTCGATTTTTATCTGCCGCTGCTGCTGGTGGTTCTTTAGTAGACCTAACGGATTCGAGTGCTCCGACGCAACCGTTTGTCATCGGTAACTGATTCTCTAATCTGATCTTTTGGAAGAATTTTTTGTTAGGGAATAGTGGAGGTAGTTTTAGTGATTTTTTTTTATGATTGATTTGATGAAGGTTGAGAAATGAATTTGAGATGGTAGATATAGTGATCTGCCATTTTTCTAAGCATTACTGCATTATTTTAGTGCTTTCTGTGTTTATTTGATTTAGCGTATCAATGCAGATCAAATTGATAATTGAACAGCAATTAGTGTTTTGTTGATTTTTCTTCTTTGGTTTCAATTCCTTATTGGAAATATTTTTTAACATGATTTTGACATTTTGTTTTTTAGTTTGTTTAGTTTTGTGGAGCCTGTTTGAATTTTGAATGATTATACTAACCATTTTTTAAATTTTGCATTGTTTGTGATTGAGTAGGAGTTTCTGGAGGTACAGCTTCAGGTAAAACAACAGTATGTGACATGATCATTCAACAGCTTCATGATCACCGAGTTGTGCTCGTCAATCAGGTTGTTTTTCACTCTTTTAGATCAATAGGTTTGTTGACATTTAATTGTTAGTAGAGGTGCAAAAATAATATTTTAATGTTGTGAACAAAAATAAAGACCGAGGTAGTTTATGTTTGTACAGAAGCTTGCTCACCCTTTGGTTACTCGTTAGATACATTTTTTTTTGGAAATGGTATCCTTGCTGAGCTATTAGGCTGGTGGTGATATGTTCGGGTAGCATTTGGGTATATATTAGTGGTATACTTGTCGAATTTATCGATAGTCTGATTAGAAGCTTCAATTGTAGAAATATCTATTTTAAGGAATATCACGAGGTTAAAGAAGACCCCACTTATAAGAATTTACTGAAAGAAATATTCGCCAAATTTTAAGATAAGTTAGCACATCTACTTTTAGATGGAGGGAGAATCATTTGTGCTTTGTGACCAAGTGACTGATATGTGTGCATCTAATGAGCTGGTGACATTCTAAATTAGGTTCTTGACAACATGGTGGGCTTTTGCTGCCTCACTAAAATACTGTTCTTCACAACGTGGTGGGCATTTGCTTCCTTATTAATATACTGATTGTCGGATGTTCAAGTACAATAATTTATCTTTATTGAGAAATATTATGATTTTTAAGAAGGTTTCCAAGTATAAGAAATTATCTGAAGATGAAAGAAACTGAAAAATCAATGTCACAGCTCAAGGGAGCATATATTTAGTTTTTACTTTTTAGGAAAGATCTTTCACTTGCATAGATTCATATAATTAAATATTCTAGGAATGGGTGTGTATGAACATAAAACAATAAATAAACAAGTGCATTTATGTGTAACGGACAATTTAAAAGGACTAACTACAATTACTAAAAAAATAAACAGCTTACGTGTTAGATTCCTTTTAAAGAAACTCAAATAAGATTTTAAAAGAAAGTTAAGAAAACAAGAATGTGTTCTAGTCTGTCTCATGGTTTTCCTTGCCAAATCACCATTATGTGCAAGTGAATATCTATCATCTGTACAAATTCGGGCCTTGCAGACTGAATTTTCCTCGTACTACTTTCCAGATTTTTGTCTCCATTAATATTGACGTGGCTGTTACCATTTAAATTTCTCTCATGTACCGACATGGCTTTTTGTAGGATTCATTTTACCGCGGTTTGACACCGGAAGAATCAGAACGTGTGCATGAGTATAATTTTGATCACCCTGGTAATTCTTTTATAATTAAACTTTGTTTCCGTTACTGGATTTTGCTGATAGCCACTTTAATAGTAGGCTCTGGTCGAAATATACCTTCATTATTTTTCAACCAGATTATCCAATGTTTTCCTCTAGATAAGATTTGGGCATTGTTGCTAATGTCTGTTTCTTCCTAGATGCTTTTGACACTGAACAGCTTCTAGATTTCATTCAAAGGCTCAAACTTGGGCAATCTGTCCATGTTCCAATTTATGATTTTAAGAAGCATCGCCGCTGTTCAGAGAGTTTTCGTCAGGTACTCACACTTCACCATGTCTTTCAAAAATATCTTTAGTTAATGATATAAGGTGTATTTGTGGTAATAGAGTTTCACAATTAAATTCTATTTGTTCCTTTTCTGATTCTTTAATATTGATTATGAAGGGTGGCATAGAAGAATTTTTGCATAAATCTCAAAATATTGCACATACAAAGTGCAATGTGCTGTTATTATAAATTTATGAGATTTTTTAATGGGAAAAATTCTCTTGAAATGTTTTGGCATGTTCAACTTAGGTCTCTGGATGTCAAAACTGTGGCTTTGGATAGAGGTGAGGATAGGAAAGATAAACTATTTAATTGGACACAACTAATTTAGGACTAAATCTAGTGTAGTAGAATAAGGCATGAATGAAGATCCCAGCTTTACTATACTATGGGTATTAATATTTCCCAATTATTTTTATTATTGGATTTTAAAAATAGTTTGCTCGCAGAGGAAATGAGAGGAGCCTATTGTGCTTACCACAGCAAAAAAAAAAAAAAAATTTATGTAATTTTTTGCAGGTAAATGCTTCTGATGTCATTATCTTGGAAGGAATTCTGGTTTTTCATGACCAGCGTGTCCGCAACCTAATGAATATGAAGATTTTTGTTGACACAGGTTTGACAACTTGCATCTGGTTGCTCATCAGTTGTGTTACTGTTACAATCATGTTTTCCTTGGATTATAGAAGGTCGTACAATGATTTCTTCTATAGTTTTAGTTCCAATAATTTGCATTGATGACTGAAATTAGCATTAATCAAAGTGGTAGAGAGACATGATATAAGAGAGCTAGTAGACTAATACAGTTATGACACTAGATATGTGGGACAGGAGGAAAATGATTTATATAGTCTGCCCTATTTGGGATGAAATTTAATTGAGTTGAGTGGAGTTCAGAACATACTATTGTTTCCAAAGTTCCTCTTGCTTTTGCGAGCACTTAGATTTATTTGGTTTTCTGCATTTGCTCGCTCATTTTTTTACCTAAGTCATGCTGACAAGGCAATGAAAATTACTTATTTCAAAATGCTGATTATGTTTCTTAGTTCAACAGTAAAGAACAAGATACATTTGTGGGCTAGAAAATTTGAGATTTTGGCTTGTCTCAAATAGTAAAGAACAGAAAAATAGGTTTGTACGCATTGATGGGTAATTATCTTATATCAGACTACTAATTACATCAAGAGAGAGTGAATATGCATTATATGTGCACAACTCAGTTTATTCTGGAATTTGATTGCGTGTCCCAGAACCCTAGATTCAAACTGAAAAGGTCACTATGTGTTTTAGCATTTCTCTCCCTCTCACTTCCTTTTTCTTTTTCTTTTTGTGATGGGTTACTTATAGATGCTGATGTGAGGCTTGTTCGTAGAATAACACGTGACACAGTGGAAAGGGGTAGGGATCTGGACTCTGTTCTTGAACAGGTAGATGCTTAATGCCTAAACTTCCCGTAATTGTATCAAAGCAAAGCCTGTGACAATCATATCTATTTCGCCCTTTTATGTTACTAGTGTCCGTTTTTAATTGTGTTAAAGAACCATACTTTTACTGTGGTACGATGTAAAAGGGCATTATAGTTTACCCAGGTATACATGGATGATGATTTGGAAAACCGTCTTAAACTTTGTTTTTCATATCACTATAAATGAAACACAAGGTGGAAAGAATGAACTCTCAAACCCGTTCCCCCAAACTTAATATTCTCTCTTTCTGCTTTACTTTTCAACTGTTGGCCCCCAAAAGAAGTTGAAATTACCACTGGCGTTATCTTGATTTGTCATTCTCGTGTGGTTTTATAATAACAAATATTTTGTTGAGATTCACAGTCTTTTTATCTTTCGATAGCATCACAACACGTAACATACACTGAAGTATCTTGCTAATTGTGCAGTATGGAAAATTTGTCAAGCCTGCTTTTGATGATTTTGTTCTGCCATCAAAGAAGTATGCCGATGTGATCATACCCAGGGGAGGAGAGAATCATGTTGCTGTAGACTTGATTGTGCAACATATCCGCACAAAGCTTGGTCAGCATGACCTTTGCAAAGTGTACCCAAATGTGTATGTTATACAGTCAACATTTCAGGTATGTATTCTGATTTGTTTCTGATGGCTGATTCACTATATTAGAAGAAAAATATGCATATGTATCCTCAAAGCATCTATATACATAGTATGCAACTTATTTGGTCATTCTATGGTTGTTGTTTTCTTATGTTTATGCTGATGAGCCATTTACAGATAAGGGGTATGCACACTCTCGTTCGAGACCAAGAAATATCAAAGCACGATTTTGTTTTCTACTCAGATCGGCTTATTCGTCTGGTACTTTCTGCTACATAGTTCATTAATGTTCGTAAATTGGCCTGGAGTCAACATCTATAGTATACTAATTAGGATTTACTTTTTTGTTTGGATTTTTAGGTTGTAGAGCATGGCCTCGGTCATTTGCCTTTCACTGAGAAACAAGTGCTTACTCCAACAGGTGTGTTAGGGGAGTAAAGGAGTAATTTCTCGAACAAGATTGGTATTTATGTGTTTGGTTTTTCTTTTTCCTGTGTGCGCCCATGTGTATGTACTTGGTTAAATAGCTTGAATGTGGAGGATTTCATATTAGATGTCATCAACGAATAGAAACAAGCTTGCTCTGTTGTGTGTTAATGTTTCCATCCTAAATTATTCGAATGCATATCTTTAAAACTGGATCTGCTCTTTTATTACAGGATCAATCTACACGGGTTGATTTTTGCAAGAAATTGTGTGGGGTTTCCATTGTTAGAAGGTGTGCTTATAGAGGTATTGTTTTTAATAGTCATATATTCTAGGAAATAAGATTTCTTAAATCCTTTAACACCAAAACGTATAATTCAGATTCGGTCTATACCTTATCCCGACCCAGGGAAAAATTTAGTGTAAATGCACAATTTCTCCAAGCCCAAAATTCTGGCAATAATTTTGCTGCCTGCCGATTTCTTGAACCTCCTTTATATTTATGAAAGGTATGATACCTTTGTTCACAAATGTGAGTTCTGACTTCTGATTCCGTTCTCTAGCATATGCTGCAAAATAAATGATCAAGTGCTTGCCTTCATCCTTTTTTTTTTTGTAGAATAATGAAAGAGTGTTCGATTCTTCCATAAATAAACTGACATCGTTCGATCTCTTATTTGGTACGTTATAGTGGTGAAAGCATGGAAAACGCTTTGCGTGCTTGTTGCAAAGGAATAAAAATTGGAAAAATTCTAATCCATCGTGACGGAGACAATGGGAAACAGGTAACAACTCCTTTATTCAGGAATCTTTTTTCAATTTTAAGAACGGAATATAATTGCTTTTGATCACATTTGCTGCCTTCAACTTGATCAGCTTATATATGAGAAGCTTCCTAAAGATATTTCTGAACGACATGTCCTACTTCTGGATCCTGTTCTCGCTACACGTAACCTACTGTTGTAGGCATTTTTCTTATTGAAACCAATGCATGCTCATGAATTAAAACGCACCCTGATGGTGTTTCTTGCAGGTAACTCTGCTAACCAAGCTATTGAGCTACTCATACAGAAAGGGGTTCCCGAATCCCACATTATATTCCTGAACTTAATCTCTGAGTTTTTTGTCCATTTTTCGTCCATACTTTTTCTTCAATTACAATTGCCTCATATAGTGATCCTTTTAGTCTTTCATTTACTTTAGGCACCTGAAGGGATCCATTGTGTCTGCAAACGATTTCCGTCTTTGAAAATTGTCACTTCAGAGATCGATGTTGCATTGAATGCAGAGTATCGTGTCATACCAGGTATGGGGGAGTTTGGTGATCGCTATTTTGGTACAGATGATTGATCATCGATGGTTAATAAGTAGAGTTTGATCAACCATTATATGTAGTGACATCATCCCGGGATACAAAATAAGAACTGATCATCACCTTCTTGATGCTTAATTATGCCACCCTATATGTTCATAGTTGTACTAGCATAAATCATGCATGCTCGGGTTTTAGCCGAATATCTGCTGCCATTGACTTTGTATATGATTCTGCAAAAAGAATGGTTCAATCACCAAAACATAAATCAGAATCCGAGAAAACTCATTTGAACTGCTTCAAGCTTGAAAATTCGTTGATTTATAATAAGAAAAATAGATTACAATTAACCGAGTATGATGAACTATTCACTTAATGCAAACTCAAATGTACCAAAAAGGCAGCATGAGTATCACTTGGAAAGGCTTGCTTCAGGGAGTTCCCAGTTGTCTTCATCATCGTCATCCTTCTTGCGTGAAGATTCTTCGGGCTTGGTTTGTAACGGAGCTCTAAATGGGCGCCTGGCGAAAGAGTTTCAAACATGATCAGTAAATAATTGTAGTGAAGCCAAAAAATCTTTAAAAAGAAAAAAAAAAGCAACGCTGCAATATCCTTGCAAATGAAAGCAATTGATGTTAAAAATGTCTAATTCTGCCGAATGTTATATGCAAGCAAGTATAGATCCAGCATTGTGCATTGCATCAATACAGAAAACCGGCACTCTAGTGATGTTGTGATTGAAAAGAACGAATTTTACTCAACACCTATCTCTAATGATCTCGATTATGAATTTGTGCTTCTAAACCCTACTGAATACACAATAACTCAAATTATTGCAATGGGAATGTCAAACAAATATTTCAGAGATTCAACCTAAGAAAACAGGAAATGTAAAGCCAAAACTACAATTTTCCACCAATATTGAAATACTAATAGATATGTAAATGATTCCTTGACTAGAAAGAAGACCCACAAAAACAACTTACTGAGCTCATCTAAGCACGAATTACAACCAAATATGAAAAATTCAACAACAATTCGTGAAGCCATAATTACAAAAAATAATTCTTATCTCCCCCTACATTTTCCTTCTACTATTAACACAACCAATTTTGCATCCACTCAAATCAATAAGAGTAAAAGAAAAACCTTTACTAAGGCTAATATAGCCAATCCAAACATTTTTTGTAATTCTACCAAAACATCCACCGGAACAGCAATTTTTACAAAATATTTGTCAAAATACAGCACTTTTTGAAAGCCCACAAATGAAATTTGGATTTTAGGCAAATATAACATTTTTATTGGGTCAAAACAGGATGATATCACGACTTTTAAAATAGTCATATTTTAACAATTGGTTCGCTAAAAACTGCATTTTAGTAGAAATTCATATTTGTTAAACTACCCTATTTTTGCATTTTTTTTCTCTCAATTTTCCTACCAACCAAGCAAACAGTAAAATTGAAATTCAATCAAGAAAACATAAACCCTAACCTTCTCCGATTCCGCTTAGCAGCATCACGAATCCTACGTTTCTTCTCTTCCTGCTTATTTTCAAAATATCTCCGTCTCTTACATTCCTGAATAATCCCAGCCCTCATCACCTCTCTTCGAAACCTACCAAGCAATCGCTCCTCATGTTCATTCTCATCCACAATCACTTGCACATTATACGCCGATTTGAAGAAAAGGGTATTTGCATAAGCAAGAGATGGGCAAATTACCGAAGTCAAATCTGAGGAGAGTGATGATGAGTTGTGACTGGTCTGGGTTGCTGCTGGTGGTGTGAAAATTGTTCTGAGTTTTTGGGTTTGGGATTTGGGTGGTGGGGAGGAGATTGGGAGATGGGTTGGCGGGAGTTTTGGTGGTGGTGGTGAGTTTGTAGGGAAAAGGAATGAGAGGAAATTGGAGAAAATTACAGAGGTAGCCATGGATGAGTTCTTCTTTCTTTTGTGTTTAGTTTTAACTTTTGAGGTCTTATCTTCAGTTTGTTTGTAAAATGGGTATTCGGGTTGACCCGGTTTCAGTTTGGATCGGATTTTTAGTTTTGGGTATTTGGAGAAGGGTTGCAAATGAGACGAGCGGAATTTAGAGTATTTGGGTTTGGTTTGGATAGAAATTTGAAAGGTTGGACTTTGGCTTGTTCTAACTTAACAAATTTGAGCTTGAATTTGATTCATTTGGAAAAAAATAAAAATAGAAAAAATTAGATTTTTAAAAGGGACGGGCTTTTCTCTAAATTTACAGACTCGAATATTGAATATAAGAAGAATTCGATAAAATTCATCCTTGTACAACATCAAGAGAATGTATCGGTTGAACCAGCTGATGGATATATAGAGCTTGGGTTTGGTTTGCTTGACTCATTATCTGTATTGATGAATTAGCTTGTGTGCCTAACTCCGTAGTGTTTCCGTAGTGTTTGGATTAGGTTAAAGGAGTATAGAAAACAGAATAAACAAATAAGCAACTGAGTTCATTTGCAAACCAACCCTAGTCAAAGCGGATATAATAAGAAACACAAGTAAATTATTTATGATGTCAAAATCTTTTTATTGACAGGAAACAACACAGAAAGACAGACCCGGAAGTATGTCTACAAAATACATATGAATAATGAATATCAATATCAATATTATTGACAGATTGATATCGAACTGCTTTCTCCCACCAAAGAAACACAAATATTCGATAGTCAGATTCAAAGTATTGAATAGGGAAAAAGAAATTGTTTCAAACGATATGCATACATGAGTTTGATTCTACAAGTATCGTATGGGGCTCAAGAATACATTCTTAGATCCACTATCGGGTGTGAAATTGATTTGTATATTTACAGTAATTATGTATAACAGATGCTCTTTACTGGACAAGATTTGTTCACAAATGTGCTTTGTATCTCATGTCCTCTCTCCGCTGTTTTGCAATAATGGTGTGATACATGAAACAAGAAGTAAACAGATGATGAGGATAGGGGAGAAAGAATCAACGAGAATATTCAACCAACATTATAGCAATAAACATGGTGCATCTCGGGAATGTGACCTATTTAGGGTAATATACGGCATGATCCATAAATTTGATGAACTTTGACATTTATACTCGGGTCACATATCCATATGAACCATGGTATCTCTTTCCTACTAGATCATTTTCTATCCCTCAGTTCATTACTCTTCGGAACAAAGGTGAGAAATCTGTCCATTAGGCATTTGGGTTAAAACCCGTGAACCCATCATTCTAATGGAGTTCACATTACTGTCACATTTTTTGTTGGCTGGTTTTAAACTGGGTACCCAAACCATATATCACGAACTCACCGTCTCATATGAAATCAATTTAAGTTGGGATGATTATCTCACCATCTCAATATATGTCTTTCAAGCCTAAAAGATTGTAACCACCAAATAGTTGTCAGAACCATTCGCATTAGAGACATGACATTGCATGATAAGAAAAGGTATATGCATCTAAGAGTTCTACGAGATAAAAGGCAAATAAAAATCAGAGATACTGACCTAACTCATACTCATCGAAACTGCATTCGGCTTTGAACCCTATCACCAGGCAACGCTAAACTAGTTCTACAGAATTGACTTGTGCTGCACGCTGCAGAAGAGATCTATAATCTTTACTTCTTGACCATTCATCAATCTCACGAGCACGAAGAACAGGCAGAGGATGTGATAGTTGCCTTGTTTGAGCATTTCTGAACAGCATTAAGGCAATTATAAGAAAAACTGACAGCCCAACTTTTTTATTATCTTCGCATGATTTTGCTGACCTTATATACCACCCTACTGGGCTTGAAGACGCCCTGTCATAAGAGCGAGCTTGTTCCAAAAATGCATCCACATTAAGTTGATCTGCCAATGATGGGCAGCCTCCAGCTAATTTCATCAGAACAGAGATGACCACCTCTTGTTGCAGGAGAGCAAATGAAAATCAGATAATGAAACAAATTCAAATAGAGCATAAATATCAATCGTACAATGAGTAGATTAAATAGTTTGAATTTATACCTTAGGATCTTGAGCAACAAGAAGGGCTGCACGATCACAAGTTAGCTCAGCTGCTCGAAGCCAACGAAATAACTGTTCTTCTAAATTCTGAGCTATAATCCCACCAAGCCCTGTGAATGTTACAATTGAATTGAGCATTATGGTAGGTAAGGCTATAGTCTTAGTGCAACATATTTATTAACGAAATTAAGTATTAGACACATGCAGAAAATGCACCAGTTATTCCAAGAGTTTGTCAGGTAAAAGTTTCTCTTATTTCCTGTGATAATATAAACTAATGGTTAAAGAGACTGCTTGAGTTGTCATCATCACTATGGTTCGGTATGTTGCATCTCAGTTATGGAGTAAAGACAACACCTCAACAGAAAAACATGTATCGCACAATGTAATGGCTCCTATCTCCTCCTAGAGGAAAAAAGGGGCAAGGAGGTAGGCAGGGTCCATGATCCCCAGAATTCATATTCCCCTCTTATATGCATATTATATGATCTAGAGTCTAGAACATTACAAGTTTCAACTTCTTTGTAGGCAGCCAAGTCAAACTTTCTTCTTGAAATTTAATCCCTCGTGTTTCTTCAAGTGTGGAAGACAAAGAACTAACTGAAATTTGAAAGTTTGACAACTTGACAACTTGAGTTTAAGTCCACTGAAGTTTTCATTACAGCTCCTTAATAAAACCTCTTGGAAAAGACCCACTAAATTGTGAGTGTCAATAGCAGCCCAAGCTTGTCTATGTCAAATAACCCCATACATGCATGAATGCATATGCTTATAACTATATACACAAACCAAACATCCACAACATTATCAAAATTAGAATTAGAAGGAACCAAACAAA
>JAYMTB010001223.1:0-11398 GCA_036897585.1 Francoa sonchifolia
TGATAGGATATAAAGGAGAATGAGATGAGTATATTCAAATGGGTTTCCATGATTTCGTGAGAATATATAAAATATTTAATCAAATTCCCAATGTGCAATGAGGTGTCTAAAAGTCTCCCAAGAAAGTATGCATTTAACTCGATCCCAGAGAAGAGAGTGTAAGAAAAAACTGATATGAACTAATAATACGCGAACGGAACATGATATATTTGCTTATTACAATAGCAAACATACATGTGATTTGTATTCCATATTTTTATAATTTGATTAATAATAATGGAGATATTGTAACTAACTGTATTGATATTTGAACATGAAACTATAATGTGAACAATCTCCTATTCAACTACTAAGTCAACCAATTTGGAATATATTATAATAAATAATAGAATGCTAATATTATATAAGAAATTCAAATAATTCAGATTGTTTGTTTCACACCAACCACTTCTCAAAGTCTCAAATACTTCCAGCTAATAATCCAATATGAAACCAAACAAAATCAAATTTAGAAAAACCTATAAAATGTCTCCAAAAGAACCTCAATTTGGGGATCTCATGTTTGACTCTGTATCCTCATCTATTTTTGGCTTTCTTCATATCTCTGTCCTAAACTCCAAACAGCTAATCTCATGTGTTATAGGGTTTATAGACACTTTCTTTCTAGTCCTCTATATTTATTACATTTTTTTAATGCTCTTTGTTTCGTATCCAGTTGCCTTCTGAAGAAACAACAAGCTTATTTTAAAGGGTATCTTTGGCATTTCATTTAGGGTTAGGGTTACATGTGACATTATTTAATTAAGGTTTGTTTCTTCTTATGGACTAGCCTTTGGCAGCTCATATGTGTTTGCAAAATGTCTTCTTCTACATATAATATTCACTTACAATGCGTCTCATACTGATCTATTTTGAAGACTATCAATTACTTTAAATTAGAAATCAGATAAATTAAGGTATCATATATGTGGTTTGATGGTGTTATAAAGACTTCAAGTACTTTTTTTTTTTATTTTTTTTCCTCACTATATACTCAATCACATTTGAATTTTAAGGTTGAAATTGAGTTTTCGGATTTCGGATTTAACATTGAAAACATTTTAAGATAAGAAAATTTTAAAAAAAATAATCATAGTAGTCTAAAGATAAAATAAAAATTAATTTTGGTAAATTTGATTTAAGAATATTTTGGAAAACAATTTGAATTTTTATAATATGAAAACTACATAGGTAGGTAAATGTAAAAAATATAACAAAAAGATGTTTTTGTAACACCAACAAACCAACCACAGGAATGTATAACTAATTAACCCGTAAATTAGTTATACATTCCCTAGATGAAGATTTTGAAGATTTGTTTGACAAAATTTTCGCCTTTTGGTAATATTCTTATTTATCAAATTTTGAAAGTTTTGGAGACAACATAGGTGTTGCAAGGATTTTTCCCCATAATTGGGCACCATTAAAAAAGGTTTAATATCAATTTTGCCTCCAAAACTATGGGCTTACATATTCACCCCCTTATCTTTTCTTTTCTTTTTCTAACAAATTACCCCCAAAAATATCAATGAACACGTGCAATATTATATTGTCCCAAATTTTTACTTTTTTTTTCTTTTTATTTTTCCCTTTTTTTTTTTTTTTTTTTTTTTTCTCTTTTTTTTTTTTTTTTTTTTGTCTTTTATTTTATTTGTTCTATAAATTTTATAAATATTATTACAATATCAAATATCTTTTTCAAACTTTAGAAATTGTTTTCTCTTTTAATAATATCACATAAATTTAGAAAATAAATTTAATTAATTAATTTTTTTTCACCTGTTGCATAATTTTTTTGAAAAAAATTAATTTCAAATTATCTTAATTTTGAAAGTCAGAAAAAAATATTTTTATTATGCAACATTTAAAAGAATTAATTTTTTTTCATTGTTTTCTAATTTTATATCATATTATTATCAAAATAAAAAAACAATTCCTAAAGTTTGGAAAAAAAAATTGGAAATTGTAATGATATGATATGATAAAAACTAGAAAACGAATAAAATAAAAAGATAAAAAAAATATAGTTGTATATGTACATGTACATGTATAAGATATAGTTGTATATGTTAATATGTAAAAGGTATGTGTATGTGTATAAGTTATTTGTTTCTGTATATAAGGTATACGCATATGTTAATGTTATGTAAAAGGTATGTGTATGTGTATAAGTTATTTGTTTCTGTAACTTATACACATATATAAGGTATATGTGTATATGATATATGTAGTACATATATTTTTTTATTTTTTTATTATTTTAATGTGTATAGAAGGTATATGTCTATATGGTATATGAAATAGTGTGATTTTGTATATATGTATATGGTTATGAAATAGGATTTTTTTTGGTATATGGATATAAGTTATATGTGTATATGATATATGTAATATAATATATATTTTTTTTTGGTATATGAATAAGGTATATGTGTATATAGAAACAATATAACTTAAAAAAATAATAAAAAATTCAGTTTTATGAATTTGTCTTTAAATTTTCCTTTTTCAGAAAATACAAACGTAAATAAATTTTATATATAAATTAAAATTATGAAAATTTAGAAAAATCATTAAAATACTTACTATATATGGAGGTTATTTTTAACAATGATTAATCTATTTAACAAATACACATGTAATTTTTTATTTTAAGTGAATTTTTCAAACCCAACATTATTCTTTTAATTCAATTTTTTGGCAGTAGTATATTGAAAATACATTAAAATCTAAAATATAATCAAACTCGTTAAAATCTAAAAAGAAAACAATTTTAAACACATTAAAATCTAAAATCAAATAATGGTCATAGAGGAGAGAAGTTATGCATTATACAAAACGTGAAATGTAAAGTATATATATATATATATACACTAAAGCTTCATGCCTCTGCGATGCCCGTGCAGGCCCTTTTTGTCTGGGGTATTAGTGTAACGTGAGATACTTTTGAAAGGATGAAATTTGACTCTTTTAATTTCATATTGTATATGAAAATTCTTTCAATATTATTAATGAATAAAATAACTTTTGAATATTAATTAACTTGTAAATAATTTTAATTTGGTTCTTACATATTAAATACCAAATAAAAATAAAAATGTAAAGATACAACACCTTTGAAATCAAAGTATTGTCAATTAAAATCGCCCAAATTTTCGGACGTAAAAGTTGTTGTGTGAATCTTTTAAATTTTACACACCATCTCAATAAGAATAATCGAAAATAATCGATATCCAAAGACTCTTCTGTATATGACTCTCTTTTGATATCGGAGATTTTGCATTTGAATTATGAAATTAGAAAATCATGACAATCAACTACATTTATCCAACATTTTTTATACCTTATGTTTTTCTTGCAAACTAATTTAAATATGGGCCTATCACTTCAAATAGTAAATCCTCCTAATCTACCTCTCCAAAATGATGATTCCATGGATCTGACAAAGCGTGGTAGCATCCGTTGAAATGAATCCGATTTGAGAAAATTAAATAACTCTTTTCAGTAGATGCAATAAAGTTCTTGACCCACATTAATGTATCTACTCAATATAAAAATTAAATAAGAAGCCATAATTAAACCAAATAAATAATCAAGAGAACCATGTATGAAAAAAAAAATAAAGAGAATGATCTCGATATACTACGCTGGAAAGGAGAAAGATAAATTATTTTTAGTCCCAATAAAATTATCCGTGAATGTGAGTTTCAATTTTCTTCTGATTTTTCTTTTCCTTACATGTTACTTACCTGTTTAAAAATAGAGAACAATCAGTGAGTATGCTTATACTTTTGGTTACTAATTGTTACGATTCTAATTGTCGCAAGTAGAGCAGATTACATGATGTTGTAGTTAATCACGGAGAATATAAAACATTATAAGAAATTAAAGATTACAATAAAAAAAAAAAACACACAATTTGAGAACCAAACTTAATTTTTGAGACTGGTTTCCACTTTTATTCTTTTAATCATCACATATCTCGTCTTCATTACTAATACCATTTAAATGCTGCCAATAAGAAAATTGAAATTGAACATATACTTTTACTCTTACTCTTTGTAATTAAGTTCAAAGAAGTTGTGGTAATTAATTCGGGAAATTGGAAGTTTGAATGGGCATTTAAGGAAATTAAAAGACACCAAAAAGTAGTATTTTTTTTTTGCATATGTATTAAGATATGACAACATGCATATATATATATATATATATATATGTAATATGTCTTTTGTGTGAAAAGCGAAAATTGACAACTAAAGTTCAAAACTATATATATATATGTAATATGTAATTAAAAGGTATAAGTATTGATACATGTATATGTATTATGTTTATACGTTATGTGTATATGAATCATGTATATAAGTTAAAAATATATGTATTACAAAGGTATATATGAATATTATAAGTCAATTTGCATTGATGTCAAATTGCAGTAAGTATGGATTTCGGACCAGTTGATCCTTCAGTTTTGTACATCCAGGATAGTCATAGGTCTACCTCCATCTGGGAGATTCCTGTTAGTAAACACTTCAAATTTATTTCGCATTGATTACTTAGTAATAAATTTAATTACAATTGTTAACAATTATTGATAGTCTTTTCAGATGGGTAAGCCCATACCGGGACCATAGTGTCGAGCCTATTATTGCTAATACCACATCTTACGAGATATCGCAGATTGGACAAAAATCAAAATGCATTGGCATGTCATCACTACAACTGTTGAGAGGTGGAGGCAGGAGACTCACACATTTAATTTCCCCAATAGGGAATGCATGCTTACTCTTTAAGACGTGTCTTTTTTGACTTACCAATGGACAGTCTGCGCTCATCGGCCCTACCTTCATGGATTTTCCATAGCTTCTAGACAATCTATTAGGTAGTTAGCCGGCAAATGAGGATGTGCAGCTATCGTCGGAGGGATGTTATCAAGGTCATAGTTGCAAACCAACTTTTCTAACGTTCCAGCTTATCCGACCCAGGATGTGGTTGAACAGTACGCCTGAGCATACACCAGATAGCTCTCGGGTGGATCTATATTCTACAACCATTCCGGAAAGTACATGTCTCTAATGTTCCTTCTGTTGGAATTAATGAACTTTCTTTAACATTCTAGCTAAAGATTTTTAGATTATCAAGAAGACTTTTAGATTCTCAAATAAGTCTTTTGAATTTCATGATAGTGATTTTTAGACTTTCAATGATTATAAATTCTATTTAAGTATCAAGAAAGTTTTGTAAGAATTATCAACAACTATCAAACAAATCAAGAAAAATAAAAAATAAAATTATCTAGCTCTGCTGTAGCAACTAAAATTTCATCTCAAAATCAGTTTTTCATATTTTCATTCCAACACCTTCTCCTATTATGGAATTTTCAGGAGACGCATAAGTATAGCTGGGGGTGAGCTTGTCTTTGAGGGTTGTACCGTGAATTTTGTCGCACTGTGCAACTGCAAGCTACAGAGATCTTTGGACTACTATTACTTTGCAGCTTTGGATATGGAAGCATTACCCGTACATTGCTTGCAGCAGCATGCATTGCTACATAAGGTGGATCTTCATGGCAAACGCTCTGAAAATTGGGCTAGACTTCATCAAGTATACATGAACTAGTGGATAGAGAGCAAAAACTAAATTGTTACTGGCCATACCATAGTACAGAAAGACTGATTGCTTGAATAGATTCTTGAAATTAATTTGTAATTATAGAGTTTTCTAGAAGTTTCTATAATTGTCTAGTATTGTGTCTAGAGTATTCTAGGTCTCTAGATTTTTCTTTGAACAAGATTGTTCCATGAGTCCTGACTTAGTCTAGACAGTTCTTAGTCTAGATAGTTCTTAAGTAAACTATAAATACCTCTCATGGGTATGTATTTGTAATCAATCCAAAAAATCAAATCTATCAAGCAACCAACAAACAAGTCATTTTGTAACCAAGTATTCAAATAATCAATAAAAGCAGCAATTTGAAAACTCTTTGTGCAATAGCAAATTTAGCAAAATTTAAAACATCTAATCAACTACTCTTCTCCCTGTGGCGAACAAATTTGGTATGAGAGCTTGATATTGGTTATGTCATTCTCTTTCATTTTGATCTTGCTTTTGAAATGTGCTTCCATTTTTCTTTTTGTATTATTGGAGATTGTGACTTTTGATTGAAAAGCTTGCTCCAATGATTGATTTGAAGATCTATTGATTCTTTGTTCATGTGCTTGCAAGGAACCCATTAGTTCGAACATAGACAATGTTGACAAGTCTTCACCTCTTCAATTGATCAAACTTTGGAGGTAGACTTTTAAAAAATATTTCAACAATCAAAATTTGGTATCAGTGCTTTATGGCTTCGAATCCTACAACTTCTATCTTCTCATACTCATTTAGCAATGTCCCAATTTTCAATGGAGAATTCTATGATTATTGGAGTAGTCAAATGGAGACATTTTTTATGTCAGAAGGTTTGTGGGACATTATTGAAGAGGGATATGAAGATCCATCTACTGAAATCTCTTCCGAATCAATGGAGAATAAGAAAAGAAATGTTCTGGCTCTTCGATATTTGCATCAAGGGATAAGCAAATCTATCTTCCCTCGAATCTTTGGAAATAAGAAAGCAAAAGAGGCATTGGACATTTTAAAGAAAGAATTTTATGGAAATGAAAAATTCTCTCTCTAAAATTGCAATCTTTATGGATAGATTTTGATAATTTAGCAATGAATGAATCCAAAAATATTTGAGGATTCTTTTTATAAGCAGCTGAAATATTATGAATTGTTTTGGAGATACAATTCATGACAAAAAGGTCATTGAAAAGATTCTTAGAAGTCAACCTCCAAAGTTTGATCATTGTGTTGCTGCAATTGAAATAGTCTATGTTCGAACTAATGGTTCCTTGCAAGCACATGAGCAAAGAATCAATAGATCTTCAAGTCAATAATTTGAGCAAGCTTTTCAATCAAAAGTCACAATCTCCAATAATAAAGGAAGATTCTATCAAAAGCGAAATGGAGGCACATTTCACAGGCAAGATCAAAATGAAAGAAAATGGCATAACCAAGATCAAGCTACATGGAAAGGGAATGAAGGAAGAGAAAATTCTCATCATTCTTGCTTTATTTGCAAAAAGAATAATCACGAATGAAAAGATTGCCATTTCAAATGCACAAGTATTGAATTCCTAATCATTCACAAAGAGATTGTCGGTTCAAACATAAAAGAGAAAATGATAAAATTAATTTTGGCCAAGAAAATAAAGACAATCAAGTATTTTATACTAATGTGAACGGTGAAATGGAATCACAAGATATTTGGTATGTGGATAGTGGATGTAGCAATCACATGACGAAAATTCAAGATATGTTTGTGAAGCTCGATCAGAACTTCTCTTCACAAGTGAAGCTTGGTGACGGAAAGTTGCAAAATGCTGAAGGAAAAGGAGTCATTGCAGTCCACACGAAAGGAGGTAGCAAAAAGTTTATGAATGATGTGCTTTATGTTCCGAAACTAACTCAAAATCTCTTAAATGTGGGACAACAAATACAAACTGGATACTCAGCACTATTTGATAATGGAAACTACAAAATTATGGACAAGAAAAATAATCAATTAGTGGCTATGGTTGAAAGGAGTCAAAACAAGGTTTTTCCGCTCATAATGCTACATAATATGAAAGTCGTTTTAAAAAGTGAAGTACATGATATATCTCACTTGTGGCATTTGAGATATGGTCATCTAAATACAAAAGGGCTTCACTTGCTAAAAGTGAAGAAGATGGTGATCGGACTTGTGAAGGATGCATCTATGGAAAAATGCATAAACTGCCTTTTCCGAAGACTTCATGGAGAGCAAAGGCACCTTTGGAGCTGGTACATGCAGATATATGGGACCTTCAAGAACTCTCTCACTCAATAACAAAAGGTACTTTATCCTCTTTGTTGATGATTTTACCAGAATGATGTGGCTATACTTTCTAAGTAAAAAATCATAAGCATTTTCAGTCTTTCTCAAATTTAAAGTGCTGGTAGAAAGACAAAGTGGCCACCAGTTGAAGACACTTCGAACTGATCGTGGAGGAGAACTTGTATATTCATTCATTAACCATTGTCAAGAAAGTGGAATTTAAAGACAACTTACTGTAACCAGAAGCCCACAACAAAATGGAAAAAATCGAACAATTGTTGAAATGGCAAGAAGCATGCTTAAAGGTAAATGACTCCCAAACAACTTATGGGTTGAGGCAGTCAATATTGCTATTTATATTCTCGACAGATTCCCTACAAAAGCTGTTAGAAATCGTACTCCATATGAAGCATGGAATAAAAGAAAGCCGGTGGTAAACCATTTAAAAGTTTTTGGCAGTATTGCATATACACTTGTTCCGACACAAATACGAGAGAAGTTTGATGAAAAGGGAGAAGAATACTTATTTGTTGGCTACAGCGATGAATCAAAGGGATATCGATGACTAATCCTCTTTTGAAGACTCTACAACTCCTGATTTCGTTGAACCACTTACAACTCAAGTGTAATTCTCCAAGGGAAAGTTTTGAAGAGAATGCTCCTCAAATTTCAGGTCCTCCAAGATCGTCAAATCCAAGTCCAAGTTCATCATCTGATTCAAAGACTCAGCCTCAAAAGGTACGATCTTTACGAGAAATTTATGAATCTTGTGAATTCGCATTATTCTCTTGTTAGCCCCTAAATTTTCAAGAAGCAGCCATAGAAGAAAAATGGGTAGATGCAATCAAAGATGAAATCTCATCTATTGAGAAAAACAAGACATGAAACTTGTTGATTTGCCTGATGGAAAAGTAGTGATAGGTCTGAAATGGGTATACAAGAAGGAGTTCCCTACACCGGCTGTGTATACACCATCATCCAGTATTTTTTTATACATAATCAATACGTAATCGATACGTAATAAAAAAAAGAAAAAAAAATTTGTCTTTTGGGTGGTATAGGGAACTATTTCTCGTATATAACACCAAATTTAGTGACAATGGTCAAATCCAAAAGAGGCATGACAATATCCGGAAAAATCGTGTATGAAAGTGATTAAATACTTCCGACCCGCTCTTGTAGTGAAATTTTTGAAATCAAACAAGTCAGAATGTATTATCTTAAGAAATTGTGTGTTTCTAGAAACCTGACGAAAAGGTTTTCTAGTGAACTTAGTTACACATTTCATATCTGTTAAATTGAATGGAGGTATCTAATAGTATGTTATGAGTCTTAGCTAGTAGAACCATTTTCTTATAGTGAATGTGTCACAGTTTATTATGTAACAACTTAGGATCAATTAAAGAGGAACTAACCTACAAACGGTTTCATTTGCTAAACTCAACTTGCCATTAATCATAAATTCATAACCAAAATAGTAAAAATTAACAGTTAAAGTCATTCTATCATTTTTAATAGAAGTTCACATATCAGTTTTGTCTAATAGACTAATGAAAATTAAGTTCTTTTGAATCTTAGGTACTATTTTAACATTTTTTAAAGTTAGTTCTTTACCTGAAAATATGACAAAATCTGCAGTACCAGTGTGAGTAGCGGTTACCTCTGCTAGCTTCACCCCGTCCCCCACTAGCCAACAAGCCAGGTAGTCCAACCACCAATCTGCGGAAGCACTGGCTCGATCATCCTCTATCATAGCGACAAAGGTGTGAGGCTTATTCATGCCCATTAGCATATTAGCCTCCTAAATAGGTGTGTCAGCCTGAAACCTTTTTGGTAGCTTACACTCTGCCGCGCAGTGTTCTCACTTCTAACAATTGTGGCATTTAACTTTTTTTCTTTTTCTTGATAATGACCTTTAGGGGATTCACTAATTGATGACTTGAATTTTTTTAGAATTCTTTGAACTGTGACAATGTGTTAGCAACTGTTGGTTGCTGACTAACTAGCTCTAATTTGTTCCTAGCAAATACGCATGTACTTGCATGGATTAGTCGCTTCAATCATAGACGTCTAGCATTTCCTCACACGAACGGTGACATGTAGAATTCATGCGCGATCTTAATCTTTTTACAAAATGCAAGTACTTACTCCCTCTTACTATTTACATTATATAATTTAAACAGAATAGAATAGAATAGAACAAGAAAAAGAAAAAGGATTTTTCTCAATACTCATTATTTCTTGAATGTAAGACAGTGAGGTTTCAAGAAACTCGACGTAGAATGACAAATAGTTCAACAAACAATATATACGAGTATTCTTTGACAACACAAGTGTCACATCATTCTTAAATAATTTATTCCAAATGAGATGAAAATATATATTTTATAATTTACTTATATATCAAGATTTTTTAAATTCGTGTTAGTTAATTTTTATTGATGTTATAAACTGCATTTGTTAATTTTCAAAAATAGTTTAAATACATTTAATTTCATTAATTATATATTTCAAAACATAATCCACCAAGATAATGCCAGATGGCATTCTTATTTTTAAAAATGCACAACACGCGCTAGAAATGCGCGTGAACCAAATTCAACAACCCATTACAAAAAGACAGAAAGCCATGCACAAACGCTCCTCACTCGCAACTGTTCGTATAAATGCCTCTTCTATACCCAAAAGAATATTAGAGTTGAAATTTTCTCAAAATGTCTTCAAGATTCTCTACCTCTAAACCAAAACCCTTCATTTTCTTCCTCTTCTTCATCTTCCTTTTTCTTCTCACCTTATGTCTCAGGCCAAAACCTGACTCCGGCGACACTTTCCGGCCACAAAAGCTCAGAAACCCTAATTGGTTTCATCTTATTAAAGACCAAATCAAGGGTAAGAAAATCAAAATGGGTTTAGTCAATATAGATGATTATGTATTAGATAGTTTAGATGATGAATTAGTGGAAATGGTAAGTGTGAATTTTACTCCGGTTAGGAAAGATTTAAAGTGGGAAGATTTTTTCCCTGAATGGATTGATGAAAATGAGGAATGGGATAAACCAAAGTGTCCGGAAATTCCAATGCCGGCTACAATGGATGGTCATAGTGACCTTGATGTTGTAGTGGCTAGGGTTCCATGTGGGAGAGGGAAAAGGGGGGAAGGGATAAGGGACGTGTTTAGGTTACAAGTGAATTTGGTAGTGGCTAATTTGGTTGTAAACAATGGCTGGATTATACCGGAGGTAGAAAGGCCGGTTTACGTGGTGTTTATAGGGTCGTGTGGACCGATGTGGGAGATATTTAGATGTGAAGATGTGTTGATGCGTAGAGATGAGTATTGGATACACAAGCCTGAATTGAGGAGATTGAAACTAAAGGTACTCATGCCTTTTGGGTCATGCCAACTTGCTACTTCTTTTGCTGAAACAGGTGAGTTTTAGCTTCATCACAATTTTTGTT